>CAJHQQ010002838.1:0-56498 GCA_905132885.1 Moricandia moricandioides
TAATAGTGGTTTATAGGTAATTTGTTAACTAAAAGTTCTTAACACTAAAAAATATTAAATTTAAATTAAACAATTTTTTTTATAAAAAAAATAAAATTTAATTATTAAATTAAACAAAATCAAAGCTAACATTTTAAACATAGATTTTAAAATAACAACATAAAAACATGAAAATAAAAGATTACGGAAATTATCGATAATAATTTGAAAGCGGGATCCACGTTTAGTTGTTATGTTGATCACGTCCAAATTTACGCCATATATGTTCAACCAAATCACGTTTTAGTCGTTGATGTGCTTGTTTATCACGAATACTTATTCGAACATTCATCTGATGGGCGATATTCGAAGGGGTATTTGTGGAAAAGTTGTGATTGACACTTGAACTTCCGCCGGCTTCTCCTTGTTGGAAACCCGAAACGTCGTATTGAGTGCCATCAACTCGTTCGTTTTCTACTATCATATTATGGAGTATGATACATGCTCTCATAATCTTCCCAATCTTGACTTTGTCCCAACCACGTGCTGGATTTTTGACAATGGCAAATCGTGCTTGCAAGACTCCGAAAGCACGCTCGACATCTTTTCGGGCAGCTTCTTGACATTGAGCAAATAATCGTGCTTTCGGCCCTTGTGGAAGTGTTATAGATTGGATAAAAGTTGCCCATTTAGGATATATACCATCAGTGAGATAGTAAGCCATTGAATAAGGATTTCCATTCACCGAGAAATTTAGTTGTGGAGCTTGGCCATATATGATGTCATCGAAAACAGGTGAGCGATCAAGAATATTGATATCATTTAAGGTACCTGGAGATCCAAAAAACGCATGCCATATCCAGAGATCATATGAAGCAACCGCCTCTAAAACAATTGTGGGTTTTCCCGAACCACGAGAATATTGTCCTTTCCAAGCGGTGGGACAATTCTTCCACTCCCAATGCATACAATCGATGCTTCCTATCATACCGGGAAATCCACGACTCTCTCCAATATGAAGTAGACGCTGAAGATCATCTCGCGTTGGTCTCCTTAGGTACTCATCTCCGAACAAATCTATTATTGCTTCCACGAAATTTTCCACACATAACCGAGCCGTGCTTGCACCGAGCCTGATGTATTCGTCGACCGCATCAAGGGCAGAACCATATGCCAAGAAACGAATTGCTGCTGTACACTTTTGAAGTGTAGAGAGACCACGTCTGCCGGTAACATCTTCCGTTTGACGAAAGTATTGAACTTCATTGGAAAGGCGGTCAACAATACGCATGAACAATGACTTGTTCATTCTAAATCTTCGTCGAAATTGATTTTCTTGATAGGTAGGAGTGTCACTGAAATAATCGTTCCATAATCGTAGATGGCCTTCTTCGCGATTTCGTTCGATAACTACTCTTTTTTTTCTTGTCTTCCTTACTTCTTCTTGATCACCGTAATTATTGGACAAATTCTCAAACGCTTGATCGAAATGATGATCAAAATACTGATCAAAAGCTTGATCGAAAGTTTCATCCATTGATCCCTCGAAATTGTTACGAGAAGAAGATGCCATTAGAAAAAAAAATAGAGTTGAAGAGTTGAGAGAATTGATTTGTGATTTATTTGTTGGGAATGTATTTGGAGAACACAAAGGCATTACAATTTATAAACACAATAAAAGTTCTTGTGATACAAAAAGACAACTACAACTATGACACTCTTGTGATACAAAAAGACAACTACAAATGCATAAGATTTCTCGTGACACTATGACACTCTTGTGATTTCTCGTGACACTATGACACTCTTAATTCTTCTCATGACTCTCCACTCTCTGTACTCACCCACCTGCATAAGCACAAATGCATTACAATTAGCATAACAATAACATAGCCGTTGAAACAGAAAACACAAGGCGTTTAATAACAATAACATAGCCGTTTTATAACAAGAACATAGAGAACACAAAGCCATAACAAGAAACTGAAACTGAAACTAGCACAATTCACGAGAAGTGAAACACACAACTAGAAACTACAAACTGAAACTTGAAACTAGAAACTGAAAACTGAAACACACAACTAGAAACTGAAACTAGAACAATTCACTGATAAGCTTCATCTTTAGGTCTTCTTCGTAATCAGCTAAGGGATTTGTTCTTCCAAGGAGTTTGTCAAGCATACTCATCTTAGAACACCGTTCTTTGGCAGCCAAATCCTGCTGTTTGATTGTCCACATTGTCTCATATGACTCAACATCCACAATCTCATGCACCACATTCTTCTTCTTTCCACTCCCCTTTGCAGCCTTCACACCCTGTGGACGCTTGCTTCCACTTGCTTCTTCGGTATATGAATCCACACTTTCCTCATTCTTCCTCTTCTTCTTCTTCTTGTCATTGTTTTTAGTAAGGTCACACCACTTTTGGTCAAAGCGCAGCTCCCTCCATGCGTGTTCTAGAGTAAATTTCTTCTTGTGATTGATCAAGAAAATTTGATGTGCTTGTTTGAGAACATCAACCTCATTCTGGCCGGAGCTTTTCTCTCTAGTAGCTGCTGCGTATGATCCACAGAACTTGGATACAAGATCATTGATCTTGTGCCAACGCTGCTTGCAGTTACTTGCCTCTCTCATCTCGCAGCCAACAGCGTGAGGACTTGCCGCATAGTATGCAGCAACTCGCTCCCAAAAGGTTCCAGCTCTTTGCTCGTTGGCCACCACAGCATCTTTGCTCGTGTTCAACCACGAGCTGATGAGAACAATGTCATCCCCTTGTGTCCATTTCCTTCGTTCTTTTGGTGCAGCAGCAGTGTCTCCATCAAGGTTTGAAGCTTCACTTCCTAGACAGTTTGTGTTTGAAGCTTCGGTGCCTAGAGTTGGAAAGTTTCCAAAGGAAACAGTTTGTGTTTGTGAACTAAGTAGGTCAACAAACGTTCCAGAAGATGGAAAGTAAGCCATACCCGAGAGGATGAGAGAAAGAAAATAACAGAGAAGAGAAAGTGAAGTAGAAGGAAGAAGAAGAACACGGTTTATAACCGAGAGGATGAGAGAAAGAAAATAACAGAGAAGAGAAAGTGGAGTAGAAGGAAGAAGAAGAACACGGTTTATAACCGTGTGTAGGAGTGTAACTACACATTGATCACACTTTACTACTACCGAGTAGACATATATCTACACGCATTCATCACACAACACCATTCCTCACACAAACCATTCAATTCAGTCTAACCATAAAATTAATATCCTAAACCTACCATTACCTCACACAAACCATTCAATTCAGTCTAACCATAAAATTAATTACCTAAACCTACCATTATCAGCAACATATATCACAAACCACCAAACAATATATGTACAATGATTTATCCGATTCAACAGAGCAAATAGGAAAGTTTAATCCTCTTCAAATTTCAATTCAAGCAACCATAACAACCAACCACACGATTTAAAACAATTGTTTATACTATTCTAAAGATTAAAGAGAAAAAATTTACCTTGATGAACAATCATGTAGCTTTCTTCTATACTCTGGTCATACAGTACAGCCTTCTTCGGTCATGTC
Organism: Moricandia moricandioides; assembly: GCA_905132885.1. NCBI lineage: Eukaryota > Viridiplantae > Streptophyta > Magnoliopsida > Brassicales > Brassicaceae > Moricandia > Moricandia moricandioides. The sequence goes on from CAJHQQ010002838.1 coordinate 3,545, forward strand.
CTTTTCATCCCTCTTGATCATCCCTCTTGATCAATCGATAAAAAAAAAGACAGGAAGATATTCAGATACACGATGAAGGACCTTTCGATTCAACGATCTACTACATGCATAAGTGAAATATTCAAACATAAATACATAAACAAGTAGATGTACCTTTCGATTCGCCGAAGCAGACGCCACCGATACAGAGACGCCAACGGAATCACTGAGAGAGAGAGAGGTCGTCGTTTTTCTTCGGCTGAGAGAACCCCGACGAGAGAGAAATCACCGACAGGGAGACGCTGTCTTCCTTCGTCCACGCGATACGATCAATTGTCGCCTCTCGCCTTCGGAGAGAAAGAGGAAACAAGAGAGACACGAGAGAAAGAGAATGAGACGACACTCATCTCTCCACCGCGACTCCAGCCAATCTCTGTGTAACACGTGTCACTAAGAGATGAAGCTAAAATTATCTTAATTAAGCGACGAGTTTTGTGTTTCTTCCTTTCTTTTATTTTTTTTAATCATGTTTAATACTAAGATATGGGCTAAGATATGGGCTAAGATATGCCTATAAACATGCTCTTAGATCAAGTTATACTAGTTGTCCGAGAACCAAGATTGTTGCGATTCATTAATACAAAGACGAACACATTGTTGTGATAAAAACCAGAAGTAACGTCAACGCCATTTCTCAAATCTCATCACCATTATAATTTAACTATAAATGTCAACCACGTCTATAACTCACTTCAATAATTGATGTTATATAATAGAATAAATCTAAAATACCTTGCAAGCGAGAGACATAGCTTAAATTATACAGGTGGGATGCTTTTATATTTACTACTACTCTACTGAAACATCAATTGAATCCATAATCTGATCTATGTGCATCATATGTGGGATAAGAATGGGGTTTCTTAGGTGGACCAAGTTGTAATACAAAAAATAATCCTTGTATAAATTACGTCATTGCTTGGAGGAAAGTCTTATGTATGTTAATATGTATGATTATCATGACCATTCATATATAATTTCTACAATTTTTTCATTGTTATTCATTATAAAAAGTACAATGATTGCTAGGCACCTCGTCACCGGTTCAAATTTAAGCCGCCAGTCTTTTTTTCTTTGTAAATTTTGATTGTGATTTTGCGTGTATTTACAGAAAACATAATAATCACAGTAGAACAAGAGAGAATGAAAATATGAACTACTTTATTTATGACGATTTGAGCCACTAATTAAAGAATTAAGTAGATCTTATCAAAACTAGAAGTTGGAAGTTGAAACGAATTGTTATTTTAGAAAAGTTGATCAGCTTTATAAGGTTTTATCATCAAGCTATTGGTTGACAATGTCGGATGAAAGCGATTTATAGGACTAACAAACATAGATCAATCTATTTAAAGTTGTTTAAATATCCAAAACAGTGACATAAACTTTTAGCATGGTCGAAACGTTACACGTCGACGTGTCAATATGTGTAGTTTCTTCCCACGTATCCAAAACTCCATTATTTGTATATTCTATTATATTGCCGGCTCGTATATTCTTGATTTAATTATTGTTGTTTCTGATTCTAATTTGGAAACTAATCTTACTTAAAATTTTGAGAGGTTTACCATTTCAACGTGACAGCCACAATACTTACAGGTGTGCACTGTGCACTGCACAATAAATGCGTAGACCAGAGAAAGGTACCACGATTTTTCTATTTTATATACTACTAATTAAACAGACGTTACTTAATTTGTATATGTTAATTCTTACATATTCATGAGTCAGATAAAATTCAGGAATAGCCCCAACTTTGGACAACTCAATGTTTATGATAATCTATCTATACATTTAAACATTATTCACTAATGTACAGTTTTGTAGGCGACCTGTCAATAATTTAACAATAGTTTATGCATCAGTGTCCTTATTTCTGTTATAATTACTATTTTTCTAAGTGATCCAATAGCCAACAAACATTTTTCTATGTTACGTTTTCAATCAACCGAGCATTGACATTTACTTATTAAACAATAATACATTGAATCTTGAATCTGACATTTCAGGTGTCATTGACTTAATTTGATTAAGTTTTCGAACGGATAATCTGTTTCGTTATTGATTTGCAACAAAGTTTTACTTTAAAACAAAACTAGAATTTGATCCGCGCTCCTACACGGATATTTAATTTAACTTGTGTTCAACATAAACTTATAAATCGCTGTTTTTATAAAAAAAATCCTTTGTATATTTTTTATGTTTTGTTATTTACATATAGAATAAAATATTATATTATAATATAGATGTTGATTATATTTTTTTACTTATATATAATATTATATTCAAAACGTATAACTTGATGCAATTTGATGTAATTGTATTATTCATATATTAACTTGTTGTTTTTTTTAATTTATTTTAAAATGAAACAATATACTAAATTTTTTAATTGTCAATATATAAATATCGATTTGGTTAGATAAACTTTGGAATTGTAATTATATAATTTAAATTGATTTTAAATGCAGTACCAGAATCTGTAAATAAAAAAAAATATAAAAATGAAGTATTTAATTTATTGTAAATGCAAAGGCTAAATTTGTAAATAAAAGAAGTATTTTTAATACTGCTATCCATGTATCCAAACAATCCTTATTATCCATGTTTCCAAACAAAATCCTAAAGTATTTCTACTTTAATAAGATAGATTGATTTTAAATGCAGTACCAGAATCTGTAAATAAAAAAAATATAAAAATGAAGTACTTAATTTATTGTAAATGCAAAGACTAAATTTGTAAATAAAAGGAAGTATTTTTAATACTGCTATCCATGTATCCAAACAATCCCTATTATCCATGTTTCCAAACAAAATCCTAAAGTACTTCTAATTTAATAAGATAGATAGAATATCTCGAATCCGGAGAATAGGTAAAATAACCGACTGTTTATAACATCATAATTTTAAACAATAATTTTTTTGTATATAGAATATTATAAAAATTTCCATGAATAATAAGAGCACAAAGTTTTAAATAAACTTAAGAGTATCGAATAAAAAAATAAAAAAGTTGGATCGGAACTCACATCATTGCATTCTCGACATGTCGGGGTTTATGATGCATATGAGCGGGGTTATATATACTGCAGAACAATTCTAGCATTAAATGTTAGATTCTTGATAGTATTCCCTCCGTTTTTTTTATATTTGACGTTTTAAGATTATATACATAAATTAAGAAATATTTAATTTTTTATTATTATTTTCTAAACAAAAACATCATTAATCATTTACCTAACCACAATTCAACCATAACAAAATAGAAGTTATAATATTATTGATCATCTAACATTAATTACTAATAAATTTTACATAAAAAATTGGAAATGTCAAATAATTTAGAACGGAAAATTTTTCCCTAAAACGTCAATTATAAAAAACAGAGGGAATATAATACAACACTCTATGAATTTGTATTTTTTTTCATTTTGAGCGGAAATCTTTTATTTATTTATTTATTTGTAGTCTTTTGTTTAAATCAATCTTAATATAGTATAATTTTTTGATCAATTTTATTTTTTGAGACGTGAAATTTTTAGTGTCTCTTATTCATTCACTTTGCTTTACCCATATAATTTTCATTTCATAAATTAACGGTGGGTGGTTGGTGTTTATTTTGAGAGTCTAATCATATATATTTGACAAATATCATGTCATAATTCTAAAAAATTGTTATCATATAATAGTTAACAAAGAAGAAATAATCAAAATAATTTTTACTAAAATGTTTAAAGACATATATTTTTAGAGTTAACTTTTTGTCATAAAAAACTTCAATTCAAACTAAAAGGTTCTCCGCATAATAGCTACATGAGCTAGTTTTGGGAAATCTTAATTTCTAAACTAGAAAAGCCTTAAGACTCGTGACCGACCTTCTTTCGCAAAACAGTCCGCACAGAGACTCAAAGATCGCGAGATAAAACTTAAGGAGAATTCATTACAATGTTCTCTAAGAGATTCAAGTTCATCGAGTTTCAAGTCTAGATCTGGCCAGAACTTGGACAAATGGATGATTTGCATTAACTGTTGACAATCTGATTCACAGCGCATTTGCTGAAAACCACGACCACACTCACCTCTTCTATTGCCTAAAAGAGATTCTTTGTTTCCACGTGAATAAAAAATTTAGATTATAGTTTAATCTTTTAGGGTGGGGCTATGATTTGGAGATTAAGAATTATATCTTTAGGGTTAATTGGTTAAGAATTACAGTTCAACTTTTTAGGGTGGAGTTATGGTTTGGACTTTGGATATTAGAGATTATAATTTATGATCTGGAATTAAAAATTGAATATTTTAAAAGATTTATTTATATTAAATTTCTTATTTATTGAAAGCAACTTATTATTTTTCTATTTATTAAAAACTATTTTGATTATTTTTCTCATTGTAAATTATTTTTGTGATACAAAATTTGCGATAAGAGATACTATTACATTTGAGACATGTATGCAAAAAACTTTTATGAATATTTTTTTAAATGATTTATGTTTTAGAAATAAAAATATCATTTTAAAATTATATTATTTTACATTTTAAATATATTTTTGTTAAATAATAATGATAAATTGTAAATTTTTAAAAGTTAATTGTGTTTATTGAAATTTGATTGGATAGAATGAAGGAAAATCGCTAATCACAAAAATAAAGCATTGTAATCCATATTCAATATATTCTTAATATATGTAAAAACTTTGAATAGATTTTGATAGATTTTTTTGAACTGGATAGAGTACTTTTTAGATGACTCTGAAGTATGAAAACTTTTAATCCTAAATATATGAATACCAAAAAAGACTGTAAACTTTGCTTATCTTACAAGTGGCACAAATAAACTTGCAACTTCTTACAAGTCAAATTTCTGTATCATCTCATTTTATTAATTTTAATGATATGGTTTTGTTTTAGTTGTATCTGTTGAGCTTTCAAACATTTTTTTTTTAAATAAGACCACTCCAGATTTCCTTAATTCTAAAATAAACATTTGGTATATACTTACTCGCTATCACAAATTTATCTAAAGGGCATGAATAACTTTTGGAGAAAACAAATTACGGTTGGTTCACGTAAGAACTATATATGTATTCTCAAGTTCACACGCATACTTATTCTGAGCTATACCTGCCATTGATACAAAAGCAGTAAAACTTGTAATATTTATTTCTAATATAACCTTTTATTATATAAATATAATTTAAATACTCAATTCCTATATATGCGTGCAACAAAATATCAAAAGATAATATTAAAAACAATATAACGAATGTACCACTTACATATCCCATACTGGAAAATACATATAGATTTCATAAGAAAGCAACTAGCTAGTTAATTGCCAACCCTAACTTTGAGATAATGTTTCTTTGTTTTATACTAATAAAAGACATAATCCCCGCGCAATTAGGGGGTATTATCGATATTCCGTTAGACTGGAGGCTATATAAAGAACCCTAGTAACGGCCAGATACTCCATCTCTCTCTCTCTCACTCTTTCTTCTCTCTCACGTTTCTATAAAACCCTAGAAAAATAAACCCTACTCACAAACAAGAATCAAGAAAACTGCAAATTCATTTTAGATCAATCTTATCCATATTAATATCAGTGAGTATCTCTTCTGTATCTATCCATATTCATGTATTGATCTGATATGTGTGTGGATCGTTAATTACAAAATATTTGGCAGATCAAAAAGGGATGGGAACAAACGGGACAACATGTTCAGGAACAATGAAAGCAACATCTAATGGAGTCTTCCAAGGAGAGAATCCTCTGCATTACGCGTTGCCTCTTCTCATACTCCAAATCTGTATCGTTCTTCTTCTCACTCGTGTTCTTGCTTTTCTCCTCCGTCCTCTCCGGCAACCACGTGTCATCGCTGAGATAGTGGTACGTTTCTTTTTTTATCAAATCTTGATTCTTTTTTCTTCTACGTTCTAAATAAAAGTCAAAGAGGTTTACCAATTTGATCAATAATTCATTTTTATAAGCATTATTGTTATTGACTCTTCATTAATCATAAGCTTGAATTAGTCGTCTGTGATATTTAATGACGTATATTCCGAGCATTTTTTCATCAAAATATTTATTTTCTTCCATAAATTTCGCTGACACGTTAAGCTTTGAGTGTGTATTACACACATATTACATTTATAATATCCGTTGCTTGTCTTTCTTTTATGCTTTCACACGTTCCAATTAATGTGGAAACTTATGCTTTCATGAATTTTCAATAACTTCATTAACATTGCTTAGTCATAAATGCATACTTTTCTTATTTGGCAAATACTAATACACAATTATACGTTCTTTTTCTCTGTGTCGGTGCGTGAAAATATAAAATGGCTGTAACTGGTAACTCATAAAAAGAATATGATGAATAAAAAAGATTATTATCAATGGAACCAATGGAATAAGATTAGCATTTCCTTATTACTCTACTTTTTAATTTAGAATAAATTTCAAAGAAATGTTATTTCTTTTCTCATTCATAATACATGATGAAATGAGAAGAAATATTTTTTTCTTTCCATTAATTTTTCATTCTAACTATAGTATATTATAAACATTCAGAACTATTTTATCACATTAAAATGCATTCTGGTTGCACTCAATATAATTTTAAGTTTGTGTTTGATGTTTTAGGGTGGAATATTACTTGGCCCATCAGCTCTTGGCAAAAGCTCAAAGTATCTCAACACAGTCTTCCCAGCAAAGAGTCTGACGGTTCTTGACACACTTGCAAACTTAGGACTCATCTTCTTCCTCTTCCTCGTTGGTCTCGAGCTTGACCCTAAATCCCTCAAGCGAACCGGTAAGAAAGCTCTCTCCATCGCTCTAGCCGGAATCACTTTCCCTTTCATCCTCGGCATAGGAACTTCTTTTGTTCTCCGTGGCTCCATTGCTGATGGTGTTAGCAAAGCTCCTTTCCTTGTCTTCATGGGCGTTGCTCTCTCCATCACTGCCTTCCCCGTCTTGGCTCGTATTCTCGCTGAGATCAAGCTTCTTACAACTGATATTGGGAAGATAGCTTTGTCCGCTGCTGCGGTTAACGACGTGGCGGCTTGGATTCTACTTGCTCTCGCTGTGGCTCTCTCTGGAGACGGGAACTCTCCTTTAACTTCTCTATGGGTGTTCCTAGCGGGTTCCGGTTTTGTCCTGTTCTGTATCTACGCCGTGCAACCGGGGATCAAGTGGATAGCTAAACGTTGTCCTGAAGGGGAACCAGTTAAAGAGCAATACGTGTGTTACACGTTAGGTATTGTTCTTGCTGCTAGCTTTGTCACGGACTTGATTGGGATCCACGCTTTGTTCGGAGCGTTTGTGATCGGTGTTATCTTCCCTAAAGAAGGTAACTTCGCGAACTCTCTTGTTGAGAAAGTTGAAGACCTCGTGTCAGGTCTTTTCTTGCCGCTTTACTTCGTCTCAAGCGGTTTGAAGACCGATGTCGCGACCATACAAGGAGCACAGTCTTGGGGGCTTCTAGTGTTGGTTATTTTTACTGCTTGTTTCGGTAAGATCGTTGGCACGGTGTTGGTTTCTCTTTACTGCAAAGTTCCACTTGATGAATCATTAGCACTCGGTTTCTTGATGAACACGAAAGGTCTTGTTGAGCTCATCGTCCTTAACATTGGTAAAGACAGAGGGGTAAGTCATAAACTCTTTTGTATTGGAACCATAAACTCTTTTGTATAAATATTTGCGCAATAATTACCTAATAATTTTATGTTTCTCCACAGGTTTTGAACGATCAAGTATTTGCTATAATGGTACTAATGGCGATATTCACAACATTCATGACGACTCCACTGGTTTTAGCGGTTTATAAACCGGGTAAATCGACAACCAAAAGCGATTTCAAGAACCAAACGGTCGAGGAAACGAACCAGTCGAACAAACCGCTCCGTCTTATGTTCTGTTTCCACAGCATAATGAACATTCCCACCATCGTCAACCTCATAGAAGCATCGCGAGGAACAAACCGTAAAGAAAGCCTATCAGTCTACGCCATGCATCTAATGGAGCTCTCCGAGAGATCATCAGCTATACTAATGGCCCACAAGGTCAGAAAAAACGGTCTCCCTTTTTGGAACAAAGACAAAACTAGCTCTTCCGACATGGTGGTGGTTGCATTCGAGGCTTTTAGGAGACTCAGCCGTGTCTCTGTCCGTCCAATGACGGCGATCTCGGCGATATCGACTATACATGAGGACATATGCCGAAGCGCTGAACGCAAACGCGTCGCTATGGTGATTCTTCCGTTTCACAAGCACGTTAGGCTGGACAGGACGTGGGAGACGACTAGGAACGAGTACCGTGGGATTAACAAGAAGGTTATGGATGAGTCTCCATGTTCTATCGCGATTCTTGTTGATCGTGGTCTTGGTGGGACGACTCGTGTCGCGTCTAGCGATTTCTCGTTGGCTATAACGGTTTTGTTTTTCGGAGGGAATGATGATCGCGAGGCGTTAGCGTTTGCGGTGCGTATGGCGGAACATCCCGGTATAACGTTAACCGTTGTTCGGTTTATTCCTAGTGAGGAGTTTAAACCGGAAAGTGTGAAGCTAGAGATAACCGAAGATCAAACCGGTTCTTGTTCAGGAGAGACCAGATTGAATGATAGAGAGGCTATAACCGAACTTAAAGCAAAGATAAAAGAACAAGAAAGCTCTCCTTCTGGTCCAGATTCTGAGTCTCAGATCGTTTACGTGGAGAGAATCGTGAAATGTCATGAAGAAGTTTGTGAGGCTATCAAAGAATATTCAAGAAGCAATCTATTCTTGGTGGGGAAGTCACCCGATGGTTCAGTTGCGTCGGGACTAAACGTGGTAAGAAGCGACACGCCGGAGCTTGGTCCGGTCGGGAACTTGTTAACGTCAAGTGAAAGTGTTTCGACGGTGGCGTCGGTGTTGGTGGTGCAACAGTACGTAGCAAGATGTGATTCTCCGGTCGTGGGAGTTTTGAAGGACGTCACGAAGGAAGAGTCGCCGGTTGAGGATACCGAGAGTCCTTAGGGAAATTTATCTTTGGGATTCCAAGACTCGAAAGGTCGAAACATTTGGCTTTTGTATAATAACATATGTTTCATGTTGAAGATAAAAATTTGAATATAAATGATTTCTGTATGTTTAAGAAAAGAAAGAGCATTTGATTTCCATATAGTAGGTCTCCGTCACGTTCGAATTAAATTAAATTAACGAAGAGGAAGTATGATTATAAACCCCATTATCGGTCAATGGTTATTGTTAAAGCATTTTAGTCATTAAATTCAGATGAATCTTTTAAGTGTGGTCATAATTCATGCTGCAATTCGGTTTATTTAACCGAGTATCTCAATATAAATATATTAATATGTTAAGATAATTCAATTACCAGATGATTAAAATTTATTATGTCATTTAAAGAACTGCACTTGTAGATGAGTTTCTCAAAATATGGTGAGAGTCTTTTTTTTTTTATTAATAATTCATAATGTTCGACATACCTAAGTTTAACGACAAGTTTTTGAATATTTGATTATCGGCACTAGATAAATCCAATTGCTCGCAATAGAATTAGATATTTATATTATCTGATCCCATAAATAGATAAACTTTGAATTAACGTGGATTCGAACTCATGTCCCTTAGGGACACTGACACATCATGTGCCACCGGATTACACCCATATAGTTGAGTCTCTTTTTAAAGAACTATTTTTCTCTATTTTTTATATAAATGTTTTTGTTGAAATACTCTTGATAAAAGTGACAAATGCAGAAACTGAGGGAGTATATAATTTAGTTACAAAATATTGCACCGTAACATTTAATGAATCTCATAGTCGTCAAATCGTTTTGACCATTAGTTAGTATGACCAGGATTATGTTGGTTACATCGCTACTTAATCGGGTTACTATTCGTATTTTCGTTAGGAAAGTTTGATTGATGAACCATGAACTTTGTACAGTCCTTGATGAAAACTTTTAGCTCTGCACTTTTTTTTTTCATATGAATCAAAGTAAAACCAAGACTCTAATAGTTCAAGACGCGGCGGTTTGGTTAGTTGGTACGTATAGAACTTTGTTTTACTTTACCATTTTCACAGTACTCATTACAAGGCATTAGCTCAGATTTTGTCTTAGAACATGATTAACCCATGATTCTTAGGATAGAGTTTTTAACGGAATATAGGAAACTATTTTTTAATTTTTAATAATCATGGTCTTAGTAGGTAGCCTCCGCTTCATGGTCTCAAAACTGTATTTTTGGAATTTTATTAATATTATCATTAAAAAATTTCTTTGTAGGATAAGATCTTTGCGAAGTTTCTTATGTTAGCTCAAGTTGTTTTTCATAAACCAAAAGCCGTCAACTTTGAAAATCAGTAAGGGAGAAACGAAGAGTTAGGCAACTAAACCCCATTGAACTATTTAAAAGAAAAAAAAATCCTCTTCTTTGACATTATGCCTTTTGTACTTTTAACTCATGTGTTAGGAAAGAGTTAGTGACAAATATTATTGACTTATACTAGTTTTAAAATAAATATGGGAAAATAAGATTTCTTAAATTAATTATAAAGTTTCTCGAACGTTTTTTTATATTATATGCTGTCTTACACCGAAATTTCTCTCCGTGAGCATGGCCATGTATCATACATTTATCTTCAAAACACAATAATCATATTAAACCCGTTATTTATATAAATAAAGTTGATCTTTTTTTTTCTGTTAGCAGTCCAAGCTTTTATTCGTGATTTTAATGTTAGGCTTTAAGATAATACAAAACTAGAAATATTTTGGAATAACATCTAATTTCTATCAACGAATAATCAGAAATAGTAATTGACAGCAACCTTAGAAGCAAAACTAAAACGTGGGTTGGTGATTTATTGTACAAGTCATCTAATTTTAACCATGTGGACCGCACATGAGTGATATTGGGAGTTCGTAATTTTAAGGCAATATTTCTAAAGAGAGATTTTTCCTTATAACTTTAAAGTTTCGCTTAACACTTTTCTTTTTGTGTCAATTTATGTTCATTGTATCATATACTTACTCAACTTTCTGTTTTATTAGCCTTCGACTATGCTTTTTGGTTGGATCCAACATAGGTCACCAACCGGTTTAATAGTATTAAATCATTATACTTTCAAGAAAGTGAAATTAACTTATTGCTTAGTTACCACCAACCCCTCTTTTGGTCCCTACTCATGATCTTAAAGACTTGAACCCTTTCTTGTCACTCGAATTTATATTTTTAATTCACGAGACGTACGTCAACAACCCATTTTAGCAGGCCCTCAAAACTTTTACTAGTCTTTCATTTTATTCAAATAAATTATCTTCACTAGTGAATACGTACTTCTATATAAATGAGGTTTAAGCGATCTTCAATTTACACAACTCACTAGTCGCTTCTAGCTAACCATGGCATCTCTAATAGAGAAACAACTCCTTAAGTCCCTCTTCTCATTCTTCCTACTAGTTCTACTCTTTTCCGATACCGTTTTTTCTGCCCGCAAAACATTTGATCAGAGAAAGCCCTGTCAACATTTCTCCTTCTACTTTCATGACATCCTCTACGATGGTGACAATGTAGCAAACGCAACCTCAGCCGCTATAGTGAGCCCTCCAGGACTAGGAAACTTCAAGTTCGGTAAGTTTGTGATCTTTGATGGCCCCATAACAATGGACAAGAACTATCTCTCAGAACCTGTAGCTCGCGCACAAGGCTTCTATTTCTATGACATGAAGATGGACTTCAATGCGTGGTTTTCCTACACCTTGGTGTTTAACTCGACGCAACACAAAGGGACACTGAACATAATGGGTGCAGATTTGATGATGGAGCCGACAAGAGATCTATCCGTTGTAGGTGGGACGGGTGATTTCTTCATGGCTCGTGGGATTGCTACCTTTGTGACGGATATATTTCAAGGGGCTAAGTATTTCCGTGTTAAGATGGATGTTAAACTCTATGAATGTTAGTAACTCATTGCATGTATTTGATTCTTAAAGCTTGTGTGTTGAGACATCGATAAATGTATTACCAAGATTAAGTAACTGGCTTTTGTTTTCTTTTAATAATGTTTGTGTTTTTGTTTCAGTGTTACAAAAAGTTGTCGCAATTTTCAGAACCCGTAATGAAAAAAATATTTTAGTAAATTATGATTTAGTATGAAAGATAAATTTCATCCGCTTGAAAATAAGAAAATGCCCTCTAATTATGATTTTGAATCCACTTACAACAGCATACGATACTTGTTCCCAAGCAAAAAAAAATCGATAGTTGAACTTTAGTAATATATAATAACAAAAGAACATATTAGTTAGTAATTTTACGTAAGACTTTGTTTCATAAGTGTCGCCATTGACGGACACAATATATTTTGTTTTAACCGTAAGCATCAGCAGTTTTTTTTTTAATGGGGAGGAAGAGTATTCTACCTAAAAACATTGAGAAAATGATACAGAATCCCAGCCTGTTATAGTCCCACAAAATTACAAGGAATCAAACTCAATCAGGTTAACTAGAAAAGGGAAGGTAAAGGATGAGTTTGACAAAATTTCGGTTTTAATTTTATTAATGTTATAGAACATTTTCAGCTAAACACACACATAAACTAGTTGTAAGAGTTGCCAACACTTACAAAATACTACTATTTGTTCTTAATGTTTTATAAGATATTACATCAATAAACATTTAAAAGAAAAGGGGTACAAAATGCCCAGCCCAACAAAATCATCCAAATTACAAAATAAAATCAAACTGAACCAGATTAGTAGTACTAAGACAAAGAGGGAAGGGTAATAGATAAATTTCAGAGTATTTTCTTCCAGCAATTTTGGTTGCCAATTAAATTGGTACCAAAAGCTGAAGCAGATTGGAGGAAAGAATGGTTGGCTCTCTCCTAGGCTCTATGCTCTGTTATGTAGAGCCAACCATAACCTTTAAGAAGATTACAAATTAGAGAAAAAGTTCGACAGTTTTACATATTTCGTTAAAATGGGTCATCTATATTATTAAAACTGAAATACAAATAGAATTATATTTGATTTTTTTATTTACATTCATCTTAACTATTTTGTTAATGTTTTTTCCAAATAATTTGACAGCATTTATTATAAAAGTACAAAACATAATTCATTTCTTTTTACCTGTTTTATTATACTTTTTACATTCTTTGTTTTCACTCTTTCAAACTATTTCATTAATTGTATTTACAGAATAATTTGATGTCATTTATTTTACGTATTAACTGTAATAATTTCACATATATTTGAATGGAATTATTCCATTAATACAAGAACTCAAATCGATTAAAAATGATTTTTTTTGTTTACATAGTCAATTAAACATGGACATCCAAATACATGTTCGAATACAAATCGATTTTTTGGGTATCAGGTATTTTAGATTTTAAAATTAAACTTTGTTCGACTATTATAAATTTTCAGGCGGGATTCAAGTCGGATTCTTCCAGATCCAGTAAATGTTTTAGAAACCAAACAATATCTAAATAAACTTATATATATATTATTAAATAATTTATAAAAATTAATTTCGTACGAATACACGATCAAACTCTAATATTAAATTATAGAAACCCGCAAGTTTGGTCAGTTTGGACTCAAGAACATCTGTTGTTACGCATCATTTATCTTATTATGAAAAAGAATATGAACGGTAATAGATATCAAACTCAATTGAAGATCACGGCAAAGATGAGTTTGAGAGAAAATATAATGCCTAACAAAATAATTTCCAATGAGTTAATATTGAAGAGGAATTTTAATTCTACCATAAATTTGATACTGTTTTTCAAATTTACCATTAATAAATGAATATTTTTAAAAATACCTTAAATTAATAAGATTTAATTAATTTTTCTAAATATTTATTAAAAAAATTAGAAATTCAACCTCACCATTTTAACACTAAATCTTAAACAATAATCGTTAAAGTGTAAACCTAAATGTTAATATATTTTTTATTGAAGGTATTTTTGAAAGTAATACTTAACTTGTGGTATTCTTAACAATTTCTCTAATATTTACTATTTAACAAAAATGTAAAAACAAATATCAAACTATATAACTTTTTAATGACCATAAGTCTCAGAACAAACTATATACAAATCTTTGGCTTTTGTGAGAGTTGGTATTTTTGTCATTTAAATCCTCTATCATAATCAATCATGATCAAGTCATAGAGAAAAGATTCCAACTTTATATTTTAATAATTTTATCTATACTATTATTTATGATTTTTTTTGTTAAAACTCTCAAGTTAAAAATAATTTTAATGAATATTTAAATTTATTTATTAGATTAGATATTGAATATAAATTAATATAATTAAAATTATCCAAAATTTTATTAAAAAAATAAAATTTATTAAACCAGATAATTCAATAAATTTAATATAATAAACTTACCAAAAAGAAAAACATATGCATTTAAAATAAAATATAATTCCAATATATATTATTTTGTTATATGAAAACAATATCTTTTAATATATTTAAAAATAAAAACATAATTTTCATATGATGTGTTGTTATCTGAAAATAATATCTTTTAATCATAAAATTAAGCATTAAGAAACATAAAATGAATACCTAAATACCAATCAAATAAAATTTAATTTTATATATTTTAAAAGCAAACATTGAGTGATTTCAAAGATTTATTTATTAATAATAAATAAATGTAAAAAAATCAAAATATTTATAATATGTGAGATTTTTGAAAAAAAATCAACAGAATAACAAGCATGTATGTTTTGATGAAGAACATTTTCATATATAAATAATTTGACATTCAGTTTAAAATTTTTGAGAACATAAATAATAAATTACAATGATATTTTTAAATTATCAATACATATAATAATAAGTAAACTAAACTGATTATATATGGATGAGAAATTACCTAGTATCAAATCGTTTAACCACTAGACCACCCTGAATTAATTGCTACTTTTGTGAAAATCGGTATTTTTCATATTCAATCATGATCAAAATCATAGAGAAAAGATTGACACTTTATACCTTAATGATTTATTTTTAAATCTTTCAACCACTAGACTACCATGAATTAATTGCTACTTTTTTGTTCTTGATATAACTAGTATCTTTATACATATAATTTAGACCTTACACACAATTCCGTCTTTAAAGTTCAATAAAAAATTATACCTTTCTACTTTTCAAATCATAGTGGAATCCACCCACCAATTACAACCCCAATCCGAGCTATTAATGCACCAAATCACTGAGCATGGGCATTTGAATACTTGTTGGGGTTCAGATGAAATATTTCGGATTTATCTTTATAGGTTTTATTTAATATTTTATAAGTATAAATTGAGTTAGGATAATAACATTTCAGTATGATTTTTATTTACATACATTCTAAAATCCATAAAATAACCATATAACATTTAGATTCTGATTATATCAGTTTGGTTTGTATATATCTGAAATAAAAATACAATTTAAAAGCAAAACATAAAAATTAACATTTAAATTGAATAGAAAATAATCTAACACACATCAAACTGATAAAATAACAACAAAACATTAAACTAAGCATGAAAACAAACATAGTATATAAATAATATACATTATTTTATAGATTGAATAGATTTATTATTTCAAAAAATAAATTATGAAATAGTTATTTATTGGTAACTAGATATTTAGAATATCTATTTAAGTTTTAATATTTTTAATATATCATATCAAATGAACATCGAAGTGATCATTTAAAGTATTTATCTATGTTTCAAATAGTTATACTGATTTTTAATTTATTTTTTTGAATTAACTTCGATATGTTTTGTATCACCCTATAAAATTCATTTATGTATTTTTATATTCAGATCAAATAATTGATCGGATTTTTCGATTTAAGTTTGGTTTGAACTTTAAATTTCGGATTTTTTGCCTAGCCCGATTCATCAACATGCCAGAAATTGGATCAATTTTTTTCCCTTATATTTTCTTTTCAATAAAAATGTAAAATAACAAGATCATTATATGCAACAATAAATTAACTTTTTTATACATTATTTTGTATATAACTTACAACACACCCACACTATTAGTTGAGTCTGAGTTATAATATGGAAACATTAATATAAGTTAAACTTCCAAAACATTACTATAAATTATCATGCAACTAACCGGGCCTCGTGGTCTGGTGGTAAAGGACCTCAGTTGGGGTGTCCGCCATCACGAGTTCGAGTCCCGACCACGAGATGCTTTACGCCATATAAGGTATTAGCGCCGACTGGTCTCAGGTCTGGGAGGATTAGGTAGGCCTACAGCCCAGTAACCTCTTGGTTAAAAAAACTATCATGCAACTAAATAATATTTAAAAATTATAATGTTTAGATATGATTCAACTCCATTTTGGGTTCCTATTTTTTTTTTTTGCTAATTAAAAAAATAAATAAAAAAATAAAAACAAACCAATTACGGGACGCCACGTGTCAGTGGGGTCCACGAACAGTGTAAGAAATCTCCCAAAAACGATTTTATTTAGTAGTTTTAAGAACCGGTTCTTACAATGTTCACGGGTCTCATATGTCAGTGGAACCCGCGAACAGTGCAAGAACGATAAAGATGCTCTAAAGCCTTAAATTTTGGTGTACAAGACCGTTTGGAAGTGGAATTGTACTGTAGTCTACACACAGGTGAAATAATTATTACCCGGGGTGACAAATTTAAAATATTATTTTACTGTTGGCGAAGCGTAGAATTTTAATCAGTAGATCATCAACATTAAAAAAAAAATGATCGCTGACTAAAGATCACCACCAAACTAAATTAATGTATACTTCACTATAATATATATATTATACATGAAAACATCCTTTAATTTGATAATATTAAATGACTAATATCACGAATTTAAATTCACTAATTCAAAAGTGACGTAGATGTTAACTATATTTAATTTTCATGTTAATTAATTAAAATCCGACCAACATAACCATAATTTAATCAAATTTTGATCCGAACCATCCAATAAAACAAAATAAAATATGGCCACAAAATATTTAATTCTACCCAAAAATATTAAATATCAGGAGTGTTGTTTCTATGTAGAAAGAGAGAGATCAATGAATCACGTAATCAATGAATTCCTCTATCTCTCGATCTAGTCAATAATCCTAACATGATTTCACCATTTTTTTATTTCTCTCAGAGATTTGAATTGACACTATAATTTCTCAGATTTTTCTATTTTGTCGCGATAAATATTTAAATTTTATCTTTGGTCGATTTTAAAAGTTTGTGGCCAAATTTCACTTCGTTTTATTGAGTTGGGTTAAGTTAAAATTTAGTTAAATTATGGTAAGGTGAATCGCTTTTTAATTAACCAACGAGAGAATTAAACATAGCTTAATGTCTCCACACTCCAACGTCTATGTCATTTTTTCTATTAATGAAATTAAACTCATAATGTTAATTACATAATATCATTAAATTGAAAGATATTGTCACATATAATATATATTCTGTGTAGTTAGATATACATTTATTTAGTTTACATGTTTAGTCACGTGGTGACAATTCTTTACATAGTCGGCAATCATTTTTACTTAAGATTATGAATCTATATTATTAAAACTGAAGTATTTTTTGCTACTGTTTGGAAACATGGATAACAATATAAATGAGAATTGTTTGGAAACATGGATGACAATATAATTGAGAATTGTTTGGAAACATGGATAACATTATAAATGAGAATTGTTTGGAAACGTAGATAGCAATATAAAAAAATACTTCCTTTTATATAGAAATTTAGCCTTTGCATTTATAATAAATTAAGTACTTCTTTTTATATTTCTTTTTATATACAGATTCTACCACTACATTTAAAATAAATTTAAATTAAATAATTACAATTCTAAAGTTTATCTAACCAAATCAATATTCATATATTGATCATTAAAATTTTTAGTATGTTGTTTCAATTCAAAATAAATTAACAAAAAAATAACAGGTTAATATATGAGTAATACAATTATATAAAATTGCATCAAGTTATAAATTTTTTAATATAATATTATGTACAAATAAAAAAAATATTATCAAACATCTATATTATAATATAGTATATTCTACTCTATATGTAAATTACAAAACATAAAAAATATACATGAGATATTTTATAAAACCAGCAGTTTATAAGTTTACGTTGAATACATGTTAAATCAAATATCCGCGCGGGGCGCGGATATGAAGTTCTAGTGAAGACTTAAAAGTGGGTAGTTATCACAGAGTGAGAGAGAAATAAGGCATTTGGCTCAAACAAAAAAATAAGTATCTTTGTTTTTTCTTATATTGAAAAAACCGCTTTTTAAAAAAAAATGGACATGAGTTATGGTGCAATTTATATTTCTGTATGCGTTTTGTTAGTAGTTTATTAATCGATATTATATATATAACAAATCAAAAAGTTCAATCAAAATTTTATAAATTGCCATCAATATTTTTGAATTTTTCACTTTATTATCTTTAGGATATTCTTTAGCAACATTATTCTCTAATTCATTATAATCAAGATTTACATTATTTTATTCTTCAATACTCCAAAAAAAACTTTATTTTGTCAAAAGATTCATAATTTACATGATGATATGATCTTTTTATTTTTGAAAAACTAAAAAGGTAACTTCTTAATTAAAATACAAAATCTATTCTAATAATGTAATTGAAAATATCTATAAATAAAATAAAATTTACGTATTGGTTTAACGAGTAGTTCTATTAGTAACCATATTCAGGTTTTAACCGGTTTTTTACGGATTTTATCAGATTTTTAAATAATAGTTTTTTAAAACACTTAAACTGGATTACAATTAGATCACCAGGTTTATTGGTTCGACCACAGGTTCGGGTCGTCAAAACAGTGCAATAAATGTGTATGTGGGCGCATGACTGATGCTCTGCCAACTACCCACATTAAAAAGCGATCGAAAGTTTGATTACCCTTAAAAGTAACATTTATATAACTTTACCGTCAAATGATTTACGAAAGAAACGGTAAAAACTTTATAACTTTACCATCACGTTCACTATATAAACCAAGGCACGACAAGTGCTATTTCATCAACCAAAACAACACAAAAGAGTCGAAGTTTAAAACCGCGAGAGAGAAATGGCAACGTCGGGAACATACGTGACTGAGGTTCCGTTGAAAGGGACGGTGGAGAAACACTACAAGAGGTGGAGGAGCGAGAACCACGCCTTCCCGGAAGCCATCGGCCACCACATCCAAAATGTCACCATTCACGACGGCGAATGGGACTCTCATGGGGCCATCAAGACTTGGAACTACACATGCGGTACTTATACCTTTTAATTATGTCTATATATAACACTCTATACACATTATATATTGAGTTTAACTATAGCCCATGTGTGAAACTAAGGTATCATTGGTAGTACTAGTAGCACTATATACTGCGTCATGAATGATGAAAAGTATCGTTACAAGAAATGAAAAAATATTTATAGGTGTTTCGATATCACAAGTAGCTCGAGAATACGTATGAATACATGTAGATACGTCTAAGTTTTTCAAATTCCCTCGCTTTGTGTATTTGTGTTAATATATATATATATATATATATATATATATATATATACACAAATATAAGAAAACTTAAAAATTAAGACAGAATTAGAGAAGTATATATATTTAGGGCAAATCTCTCAAATAGATTTTTTGAAGTTTTTATCACAAAAATAACACGCAAGAAAAAAACGACCAAAATAAACTTTTTTATTTTAAAAATTTATATATTTTTATTTTTTTTAATTATAAATTTCGCCTCCAAAACCCAACCACATAACTCTAAACTTAGGGTTTAGATTAGTTAACCCAAGAGTATAAATATATATTTACACTATTTAATAAAATATATTTTGATATTTTTTTCCTTGAGTGTTATTTTGGAGACAAAAATTTTTTAGGTCTATTTTGATCTTTAATCTCATATATTTATGTGAACAAGCACATTCAAACATGCTTTTGCCTCTAGTGTTTGTCTTTACTATTAACAAAAATTAATTGCTTAATGCTATATATTATATAAAATATATAAAGATGGGAAGCCGGAGGTATTCAAGGAAAGGAGAGAGATAGACGATGAGAAGAAAACGGTGACGTTTAGAGGACTTGAAGGTCATGTGATGGAACAACTCAAGGTGTATGACGTCATCTTGGAGTTTATTCCCAAGTCGGAGGATGGCTGCGTCTGCAAAATCACTATGATATGGGAGAAGCGTAACGATGAGTTCCCTGAACCAAGCAACTACATGAAGTTCGTCAAGAACATGGTTGCTGACATGGACGACCACGTTCTCAAAGCTTAATCATCATCATCATCACAATCACTGTCACCATGATCAATATCATCTCCATTACTACTTAATTAAGATGCTTTTCAATTCAAATAAATGGGGTCTTGTGCTATTTCATCATGCTTTGATATGTTCTTGTGGTCATCGACCGGTTTGATATGTTCTTGTTCATTTATCAATATATTCCAGTGTTACTAAGTGTGTCAAAAGTTTAGCTGTGCGTTCTTAACCCCCTAATTGGATTCCTCTTAAAGAAGGAAACAAATGGTTCGGACAAATAAACTGTACGGGACTACCAATTCAAGCCTGTCGAAAGTGGTTTGGTGTGCCACTTTTGACCAATAATGAATAATTTTCGAAAATAAAATCTAATACTCTTAGATAGTTTCTTAGCTAACGAATCTGCAATTTTATTATTTGACGAAGAGCAAATGATATGGTGAAAGCATGTAAACGTTCTCTTGACCTAAGTTCTTTTATCTCTGTCGAAAATATGTGCCACACACCAAGTTGACGCACCATTATGATCATTTCTTGACTATTTGTTCCAAAATCTTGTCTGTTTATTGTTGGAGCATATCCAAATGAGTGCTTCAAGTCGTAAATGGAGTAGAGTAATTCGATGATGTTGATTACCAGCACCTAAGAGCTGAGTACCCCCATATGCGTTTTTCAAACCTAATTACTATATGATGAATCACTACCCAAAAAACCATCAACTAGACATATACTTCTTAAGCTTTATAGTTCGAGTAAATTGTTGACCATTTTGTTGAACAGTACGTAGTATCAACACCACTGTTTGCATGATGCCATGCAAAACATTCCCTTTATGCATTTCGAACAGTGTTCAAGGGTCTCTGTTAAGTTTTTGAACTATTTGTAGTTACCTACTTGTCAAATAAACCAGATCCATTAGTAAACGTTTTTGTTATCTATATAATCATATATTTCTAGTGTTTATAATTTACAATATCTATTCTAGTATTTATAATTATATATGGATTAGTAGATATCTAGTTGTGCTTGTGCACTATGAAGCATTTTACTTTGGTTCGAAAATATGCTTATCTCTCTTTTTTTTTTTTTTGATAAGATTTATCTCTCATTTTACTATACCATATTGTTCACAAAGCTCGTATTCCGTGTCGTCATCAGATTGGATTCTTCTAGCTAGCTAGTACATGCAATTATATAACTCAACAATGATGAATGTCCATACCGATATAACATAAATAAAAGATAATACTAAAGAAAATTTGTTGATTTATTTGGTAGAGTACCAAACCAATCATAATGCAGTCCGGCCAACCATTACAATAACTATTTAATGCATCGCCATGCCAGGAATATGATCAAACTTGATCTTACGTGTTGTTTTCAATAGCAATTACCATATTTGAAGATCGATATGATGATATGAATTACTAAATATTAAGTTTTCTTCCCACCAGCTTAACCTTATATATGACACCACAAAATTTTAAGATAAATCTCACGCAATTAAAGCTTGACTGAATAAAACTCCAGAATGAATAAAATTGATAAAAGCTGCTGATTAGAGAAAGTAGAGAAATATTTGACATCCAAATATATTAATTTATTTATATAAACATATATACGTTGATGTACTCCACTTTATAAACTATGGGTGGTTATTAATTTTTTTCAAGTGAAGAACAGTCCATACGGATGCATGTTGGTTGCTATGTAATAATATGATGCATGTATAATGCATTTGCCGATATCTATACCATATTTTCCCCTGTGAATAATGGGAAACGACGAGATGGCCAACTACCCACATTAATAACGTGGTCGAATAAGCACACACATTTCGATGACTGAGTATGCTCATTAAATATTTGAAAATAAAGAAGATAAGTTCTAGCATGCACTATCAAATAAAGTAGAAACCATGTTTTTTAACTGTCACATTCACTACATAAACGAAGGCGACACAGCATGTGATGTAACTGATGTTTCATCAACCATAAACAAAACAAAAAACACAAGTGTGGAAGCTTCCGGAGAACTATGGATTAGTTGCTGGAATGTCTTCGTCTTTGGTTATAGATGGTAAACCTAAGAAGGATGATGTTGGTGTTGAGGAAGCTTCTTGGATAGATTTGTATTTGCCAGAAGAAGCTAGAGGTTATGCTAAACTTGCTCTACTAGATAAACCCATTGGAACTTGGTTGCTTGCTTGGCCTTGTATGTGCTAAGTTTTTTATTTTATTTCTCATTTAGATACCGTAGCTTAGAGTCTTGGACATTTCACTTTTGATACTATCTATGCACATCAGGTATAGATCACTTTAATCTTAGTGTAGTTTCGAGTTATTATGGAGCTTTTTGTTTGAAACTATGTTTTTACAGGACAAAGAAGATGATGTGAAGTCGACTGCTCTTAGGTTTGGTGATAATACAAAGCTTTGGCTTACTGGATTTGGCACAGCATCCATGGGGTTGCTTGAACTTTCTGGACTGAGTGCAGATCTAGGTACTCGAATGAACTTTTACAAGGCTTCTTTTGTGATATTTAGTTCGATTTACATTATTTTTGTAATATTTTTCTCGTTCTAATGGTTTTAAGGGTGGCAATGTTACGCATCACTGCTCGCAATGTTGTTTGGGATCATGTCTTTTGTGTACAAGGAGGTTTGTGACTTCTCATTCAAAGCGTTGACAGAGTCACCTCCAGACAAACTATTATTTGATTAGTGCCATAGGGTTTGGAAAGTTATAATTCACACTAGTGCCATGAACTCATGTTTTTTTCTTGTAATAAGAAGTGTTTTGTTTATATAGACTTTTTTTTTAGTTTCTGATAGACTTGATCATAGTCATAGCTCAATTTAATCATAATTCAATTTAAAAAAACTAACGAGTAGAGACAACGGCTGTAATGGTGATCCCTGAACCAATTGACTAACATTAAGATATAAAAAATAAAAATACTGTCAGAAGTGGGATTTGAACCCACGCCCTCTATCGAAGACCAGAACTTGAGTCTGGCGCCTTAGACCACTCGGCCATCCTGACTATCGATAGATAAACAAATTAAGTTATGTCTAAATACTAATTTATGGTAATACTGTTATAAGAACATATGCTAAACATCATCCTTCTCAACAACTGGACCAAGTTTATATTGAATGAAGAGGTACTAAGATACTGTATAAACGTATAAAGCTTCTTACAACAATCCACCTTAACCAAATAACATACTAAAAAGATGAAAGACATAGATTCTTACACCATTTCAACAACATCCTTTTTGCTATCAACGTATTACCATTTCGCAGACCTTCTAATCTCTCTTCTTGTTCTTCAACGGGCCCAATGGTATCTTGCTCAACACCTTCTCGTCCAACACTGCGTACTGCTTCTTGATCTCGATCATGGCTTTCTCACCTAATGGGTCGATTTTGTCTTCATACTTGTCGTAGACAAGAGGGACCGTGAAGAGCAGCACAAGAGCTGTTGCAGCAGATAAGAGATTTTGAACATCAGGGTTCAGTGAGATAACTACAGAGTATGGAAGATTATGCATTACCTATGTATGCCAATGTCAAGAAGTTGAACCAGCCGCCCAAGATTGATAGAACCCACAAGCCAGCAATAGCCTATTCAATCCAATTGTACACTTGTTTGTCAATGAACATAGAGATGACAAGTAATCCAAACAGTTTCTACTCAGCAGCACATATGAACTTACAGAGATGAACTTTTTGAGATCCCTTCCAGATGCAATCTCACGAAGAGAAGAGAACCCACGGTTGATCTCTATCCTAAGCCCAGACGCAAGCTGAAGAACAGGCTGTTCAGGGATATGAACTTCAGGAATCTTTGGTGGGGACCTGATGCAGAATCAATCGTCAAAAATTGAGGAGTGAACACACATATAAAGCCATCAACTTACTTGTGAATGAACATGGTGGCATTAGACCAGAGAAACAGCACTGCAAGAACAACAATCATCACATGGCAAAGCAAAGTGAGAAGATGATACTCCATCAGTTCAAACAGAACCCATGCAGCTGTAGCACCACCAAGAACACCACCAGACATCTTCTTGTCCTTCCACATGAATATATCAGCAGCTGTAAGAAGCAAACATCACATATACTATTACCCACACTCAAAACATTAGAAAGCATGAAACTTTATAAACAAAACTATAACTTTAAGCAAACCCAGATCCTAGAAATCCAGATTCAAATCATAAAGCTGATGAAAGCAAAACCAGATCGGAGCAAGAAAAAACGAACGTTTTCCACCGCCGAGAACTTTGTGAACAGGCTTCTCCCTTCCGAACAAGCGGTAAACTTTCGATTTCATTGAAGACGGAGAAGACGGTTTCTTCTTCTTCTTATGGTCCTCGTCTTCTGAGGATGAAGATGACGATGACGAATCGCCACCGTGGTGGTGGATCTTCTCCGATATCTTGTCCATCAACGATTCCCTCTCCATAATCTCCACCGCTGGCTCCGTAGTGGTCACGGGTTCTTCGTGTTTGTGCTCTTCCGTCATCTTCGCCGATTCGATTTCACGCAAATATAATGCTTCCGATTTTGATTGAACGACACAGAAGAAAGTAGTTTCTAGCCTTTAAGTGTTTTTAAACTCACTCTCATCCGTTGATATAGTGGTTGAGATCTGAGCCGTTGGTTGGCTCGGGTCCGAAGCATGACGTTCGTTACTTAGCTAAGGCAAAGCATGCATTGGGGACAAAATAAATAAAGCCGAAAGAGATGGGAACGCAAACGTTTCAGTAGGCGACCGACATGTGACGCCGTCAGAGTTAACGGCCACCGTCGTCCGGGAGACGTTTACGTGGCGGAGGCTTAAGCTTAAAATTGAATCGCTGTTGCATGACACGTGGAGAGATATTCTGCCGTTCGTGCATGAGTCACGTTCTTTCTGTCTGCGGAATGATAAAACATTACTATATTATATACAATTATTTTATATAGTTTGAGATACTTACATTACTTTATTTTTATTAGAAATCTCTCAAATATAATTTCTTTAAAAAAAATTTCTATAAACTGAAAAAAAATGAAAAAAAATCAAAATAGATTTTACTTCGTAATTATAAACTTTAAGTCTAAATTTAGATTAAATAACTCAAAAATATAAATTATTGATACTTTTTAATAAAAATTTTCTGAACAGTTTAAAAATTATTTAGGGGCAAATTTATTTATAGATATTCCTCTTATTCTGACAGGTAATTAGATAAAATGTTGAAAAAAATACAGGTAATTAGATGCATGTCATAAGAAGAGGGCCCAACAAAGTACAAATGATGGACTTGACCCATATTCAAATCCAGTACCAGTTTTCATACGAGCCCAATTCTAAATGGTTATTCATTCCTGAACATGCTGATAATAAACCAAAATCAGAACCAAACCGAAACTGTATATTGGAATCTGCTCAGACCGAATAACCTTTTTAATTGATTTGAGGAAGACTTAAAGGAAAACCAGACAAACTTACCTTGCCTTGCACATGGAAGATGAAGTGAAAGAAGTAGAAGCGCCATTTTTCTTGATCCTCATGAATTCAAAAAGTTGTACGAGTGACTTCTTCAATAAAAACTCTTTTAGAAATTAAAATATAAACGCTAAAATCTTAATATATACAATCATAAATAATCAAATGATACAATATCAAGAAGATGATGGTTAAACGGAAGCAATGCCAAAAGAATTAGGTTCTGAGAGTTGAGCGAAATGTGTTTTTCTTTTTTGCTTTTGGTCAAGAGAACAAGACGAGCTTATAGCATCGTGATGAAAGCAATTATTTTTTCCCGGACTATTGTACCCTTGTGTTCCGAACCGATAATGTTGAGTAAGTCTGGTTCAGTTTGTTTCCATTGGCCATTTGATTGCTTAAATCTCCATTCCTATTCTCTCCCTATCCGAAGCTGAATTGGATTTTGTTTCCATCTATGAATGGAAAAATAAATGAATGATCACTAACCCAAACAAAATTGCAACGGTTTGGTTTGGTTCACGTATAAAACCGGTCGGTATGTATTGAGGATAAAATGGTCATTTGCAACATAGGCCGATAGATTCAAAGAACATCTTTATCGAATATCCGTTGAATCATGCCATCATCAGGTATAACTTTCCCCTTGCAACTCGTTGAGCTAAGTTACAAGCCCATATACAAGCCCATGAATCTTTTTAAGTAAGCCTATTATTAAACGCAAAACGACGGCGTTCCACTCGAGAAACCTCGCTAACACAGCTCCTCACTCTCTCTCTCGCTCTCTAGTAAGTAAACAATGTTGCTCCGTCGTGCAACCGCACTTCCCAAAACCCTACAAAACCTCCGGCTATTCTCTCCGGCGGTTTTACCCCTCGACCACACCCTAGAAACCCAACTAGACTACCTCCCTGGCTTCCCGCGACCCGATCCGAAGCACGCAGAGACGATCTTAGCCGTTCCTCGGTCTGACTCCGGCAAGAACATCTCCGCGAAAGAGCGTAAAGCGGGTCGTGTTCCTTCGATCATATTCGAACAGGAAGATGGTCAGCACGGAGGAAACAAGAGACTTGTCTCAGTTCAGACGAATCAGATCAGGAAGCTTGTGACTCATCTTGGTTACTCCTTCTTCCTTGCTAGACTCTTCGATGTTGAGGTTAGGTCTGAGTTAGGTTCCGATGAGGTCATTGAGAAAGTCAGGGCCTTGCCCAGATCGGTAAAGTCTCCTCTTTTTTCACTCTTGAAAGTTTAGATGAATGTTGTGCGTTGTTGGCTTATTTGGGTATGTGTTAGATTATGTAAAGAGGTCTGCTTTGGAAATGTTTTTTCCAGATTCATCTGCACTCTGGAACTGATGCTCCACTGAATGTGACGTTCATAAGAGCTCCTCCTGGTACTCTGTTGAAGGTTGATGTCCCTCTTGTGTTTATTGGAGATGATGTTTCTCCGGGGTTGAAGAAAGGTATTAAGGGATTTACTGGATTTAGAATAATAGTTAGTTCCTTTGTTTTGATTGTCTTGTTCTGGAATAACATGAATTGGCTGTAGTGCTTACACTATGAGTTTCGGCTAGCAAATCCCATTTCTAGAATCATTGTATTAGAGAGCAATCAATCAACAAAAGACATGACAAGTGTGACAAAAGATTTGAAAGAGAAATAAAGTGTTATGTTTATTTTTCCTGAGTGTATGGTGGATAAGCTGTTTAGAGATTATCTATTTGGTTTTTGACTTGTGGTTGCTAAGGAGTCTGCACTGTAGAGTAGATATGCTAAAAGCAAGATTAATACAATGATTCCGTTATGTAGTTAGGCCTCACATTAGAATTTGACTTGATTGTAGTTCATTGAGCTTCTAAGTCTGTAGAGAAGTGATTCTGCCCTGGTTTCAGTTACCCCGTTCTTGGATCAGAGTGAGCTAAGCTTTTGCGATGTCAAGTAATCATCACTTCAAATGACAATATGCTTGATGGTATAAAGTGACATTTAGCTTTGTTTAGTGACTTGTATATTTAGCCTGGCTACCCTTTTCTGGGATCTTTAAGTTTCATCCTTTATTAGTTTCTGCTCAGTTTTGTAGATTGCAGCGTCTAGTTTCTTGTTAGATTTTCAGTATTGTTAACCATGCTCATGATTTTTCTGCAGGAGCATCTCTGAATACGATCAAAAGAACGGTAAAGTTCCTATGTCCGGCAGAGATCATCCCTCCATATATAGAAGTAGATCTCAGCCTATTGGACGTTGGACAAAAGCTAGTAGCGGGAGACCTCAAGGTTCATCCGGCGCTAAAGCTAATAAGGCCCAAAGACGAACCAATTGTTAAGATCGCCGGAGGACGTGTCAGTGACCAGCAGAAGGACCAGCCAAAGAAGGATCAGCCAAAGAAGGACCAACCAAAGAAATAAACCGGTGGTGAGTCATATTAACTGGTTCAAACCAAATGTTGCTCATACTTGTCTTCCCAAATGTTGATGAAAGAGTTATGGATCAATCTTCTTAAAATTTGAGATCCTTTAGGATGAAGGTTTTTTTGTGTGTTCTTAGTGTTGCCGGAGAGCTCTAGATTCCGGTGGAATATTGTCTTTTGATTCTACAATGCATTTTTTCGTGGAACAATCCTTAATAAGATTAACAGATTTCTTGAAAATCTTGATCATCATAATTCGTCAGATTGAAACTCTATTTCTCAAAACCCATTGCTTATAAGCTTCCATGGAGCTTTGTCAATGGTTGATCAACAAAAATGAATGTTCTCATCTACCAAAGTAGTACAAGTGGTGAACTTGTTTAATAATACAAAACCAAGAAAGAAAGTGAGAGGAAACCAAGCTAGCTGTTAAGCACTACAAGAGTCCAAGAACTTTCTTCACACAGTCGTTTCCGTATAATAAACCCAACACTCTCATCCAATGAATCTAATTGCCCGATCAGTTTTTTTTTTTTTGAACTACTTACCAGTCTCTCAGCAGACAGAACTATATATTAACCTAATTTTCACAATTCTTGTAGATCACTGATTTATAATTCTTAATCCAATCTTGGATAGCAATATCACCTAGTAAACGATATTTCATCAACATAATATTGACAATATAGTACATTAAACAGAAAAATATCTTATAGATATGTAGTCAAATACTATTTTTGTTTCACTAAGATGTATGTTTTGAAATTTTCATAATTATTAATAAAAAATAAAAAATTTTAGTTATCAATGCATTATTTTCTGTTGTTAACTATTCTCCATAATTTTCAAACAATAAAATTGTTATAAACAATTTAAAATTAACAGTATACATTAATTAATCCATTGAAAATGTAAAGAAAAATGTATTTTTTTGAAACTATTTTTTTTCTAATACACGATTCTTTCCGAAATGAAGGGAGTAAAAGATTATTTATTTAATCTTTATTGTGAATGATCGGAGTCTCTGTATTACTATTAATTAATACTACCTCCTTTTCAATTTAGTTGTCGATGTAGAGTAAAATTTTCGTTTCCAAATAAGTGCCATTTTATAATTTCAATGAATTTATTATTATATGTCATTGTATTTTTATTGGGTGAAATGTGATTATGTGTAGGCCATAGTGTTTTTATTTAGAAAATAAGCAACATTAACTATTTTCTTAATCTGTGTACACAAACCTAAAACGACAACTAAAATCAAACGGAGGGAGTACTAAAGCTTGATCTGCGCGCCCGCGCGAGATTAGTTCTTATATTTTATAAATTGTTTAATAACATTTTTAAACATATAGATATATATTATTTATATTTTTAGGTTTCTACAAATCTATCCGGATCAGCAAAAATTCGATTCGAATTCCGTTCAAAAATTTATAATATCTGAATATAGTTTCATTTTAAAATAGAAAAATGATATCCAAAAACTGATTTGTATCCGAACGTGTACATACATGAATGTCTATATTTAACTATTATGTAACCAAAAAATAATTCATTGTTAACCGGTTTAAATTCTTGTAATAAAGAAAAAAAATTAAAGTTATTATGGTTAGCACGTAAAATAAATGTCGTCAAATTATTATAATAAAATAATTAATGAAAGAGTTTGAAAAATGA
The DNA here is from genome assembly GCA_905132885.1 of Moricandia moricandioides. Taxonomy (NCBI): domain Eukaryota; kingdom Viridiplantae; phylum Streptophyta; class Magnoliopsida; order Brassicales; family Brassicaceae; genus Moricandia; species Moricandia moricandioides. The sequence continues at coordinate 33,543 of CAJHQQ010002838.1, forward strand.
AAAAATGTAAAAAAATAATAAACCATTAAAAATAAGTAAGTTCTGATTTGTATTTTTAATAATTATTATTAAATTAGTTGGAACTAATCAATTAATAAAATAGTTAAGATGAATAAAAATATGGAACGGAAAAATGTAATAAATTTGTTGAAAATAAAATTTGTTTTTAATAATATTTCCTGAATATTTATTCCGATTAAAGAAACCTTACATTTATTTAATACTATTTGTATCGGAACTTTTCAAAAGGTCATCCGACTAACAATTATATTTACAACGACAGTTAAGAGGACCGGGAACTGTAGGATCGTCCAAACAATGTGCAATGCCGTTGTAAAGTGCGTAGCAGTCTCGAACACAATCGGAAATTATGCATGCCTGTTCCTTGTTAATGGTTATTTCACATAGCTTTCCCTCAGCTCTTTCAACCATTAAACACGCTACAACAAAAAAGCAAAACATCAACAAAAAGCTTATCATGCTACTCCTATTTTTACATGTTTAATTGGAAATGGCAAAATGAAATTACCTGAGAATACAATCATGAGTACAAGAAAATAAGAACATGAGAACTTGGCCATGATCAATATTCTTTGTTTGATTTTTTTATTTCAGTGACTGGTGGTGTATCAATGATTATATGTCTATATATACTGGTTATAAGGTAAAGGGTGTTGTTTTTTTTGTTTGTTAACTTTTTATCACATCAATATTTTCTTATATGGGAACTACAATTAATGGAAACATTTTATTTAAAATTGACTTTTGACTAATGAAAAAAACATTATCTAATTAATGAAAAGCTAACCAATCATAAATAGAGATGTGATGTGAGGTCAAAATTTTCTATTAAATTTAACTTTAATTAATATATTTAATTATATTATTCCAAATACTATCATATGTTTTGTTTCACCATTTAAGTTTAAACCAATTTTTTTTATCAGTAGGTTAAAGTAAAACTCCAAATTAATAATTTGTCAAATAATAAGTTTAAATAACTATGGATTGTCATTTGAATACAAAAACCATTAATTTGGAAGCCCAAAACTTGTTATTTACTAGACTACAGCCCAATAATTTCAAAGTATTGTTGGTAATTTGGTTTTGATTTTTTTAAAAACACATATTTTATATTTTAAAATTAAAATATCAAACGAAAGATTGGATACTATAAACATTAAACTCGGACAATTTAGTCATTTCACATATGGATAAATATAGTTTTTTAAAAAAAATAAAAAGATAATGTAATTTTCAAAATATAATCTCATCTAAAAGTATTTTTCCAAATTTTCCCTAGCAATTATCACCTAGTAAAACGATATTTAATCAACATAATATTGACAATATAGTACATTAAACATAGATATGTAATCAAAGAAAAGATTATTTATATAATCTTTATTGTGAATGATATGAGTCTGTATTATTATAAATTAATAGTACTTCTTTTCAATTTAGTTATCATTACAAAGTAAATTTTTTTTTTTTGAGATAAGTGTTGTTTTATAATTTCAATACAAAATTGCTTGTTATATGTCATTCTATTTTTTATTGGTTGAAATGTGATTAAGTGTATAGATAATAATGTTTTTATTTCAAAAATAAACAATATTAAATGTTTTTTTTAACAGTGTTCACAAACCAAAAATGACAACTAAAATGAAACAAATCATATTTAACTATTATGTAACCAAAAATATCTTTGTTAATCGGTTTAAATTCTTGTAATAATGAAAAAAATTCTTTCAAAATGTAAAATTGTTATAGTGAACACGTAAAATAAATATCGTCGAATTATATGATAAAAACATGAAATAGTTTGAAAAATGAAAAATGTAAAAGAAATAATAAACACTTATAAATTATGTTTTGTATTTTTATAATAAATATTGTTAAATTGTTTGGAAATAATCAGTTATTAAAGCAGTTAAGATGAATAAAAATATGCAAAAAATAATGTAATAAATCTATTAAAAAAGATTTATTCTGTTTTGTACATCAGTTTTAATAATATTTCCATTAAAGAAACCTTGCATTTTTTTTGTCGACAACCTTACATTTATTTAATCTTAAATCTATCACATCTTTTCAGAAGGTCATCCCTCTAACAATTATATTTACAACGACAGTTAAGAGGACCGGGAACTTTAGGATCGTCCAAACAATGCGCAATGCCATTGTAAAGTGCGTAGCAGTCTCGAATGCAATCGGACATTAGACACGCCTGTCTTTTGTTAATGGTTATTTGACATAGCTTTCCCTCAGCTTTTTGAACCATTAAACACGCTATAAAAAAAAAAGCAAAACATCAACAAAAAGTTTATCATGCTACTCCTATTTTTACATGTTTAATTGGAAATGGTAAAATGAAATTACCTGAGAATACAATCATGAGTACAAGAAAATAAGAACATGATAACTTGGCCATGATCAATATTCTTTGTTTGATTTTTTTATTTCAGTGACTGGTGGTGTGTTAGTGGTTTTATGTATATATATACTGGTTATAAGGTAAAGGGTGTTGTTTTTTTGTTTGTTAACTTTTTATCACATCAATATTTTCTTAAATTGGAAATACAATAAATGGAAACAATTTATTTAAAATTGACTTTTGAGTAATGAAAAAATCATTATCTAATTAATGAAAAGCTAACTAGTCATAAATAGAGATGTGATGTCAGGTCAAAATTTTGGATTAAATTTACCTTAATTAACAGATTTAATTATATTATTCCAAATACTATCATATGTTTTGTTGCACCATTTTTAATTTTAAATGATTTTTTTAAGAGTGATTTACCTTTAGGAACACATTTGTTTTTTTTTCTACACAAAAAGACATATTTTACATTGAACACACAATGTATAATACCGAGGCAGTTTTTGGACAAATATACCCTTGATGTGGACGTAAGCAAAGTGGTAGCGTGGATATAGGGATTTGTGGATGTGGACGTAAGCAAAGTGGGAAGACATAAAGAATGAGAACCGTGAATGAGAACTGGGTTAACTAGGAGTAGCGTGGATGTGGACGTAAGCTTGAAGATGTAGATGATGACATTCATATCCATGTGTTGTTGTTGTCCATATCCACATGCTAAAAACAATTTCCAATCAAAATCAATTTCAGTCACTAGTCAACACCAATCACGGCAAATTCCAAGTTCATCCATGGTGGATCTCGAACTCATTCACTCTCAAACTCCATTGCAGCTTCCACGAACACATATGGCGGATCTCGAGCTCACCCACGGCGAATCTCGAGCTCATCCACCGTCACCTCCACCGCCACGGTCTCTACTGCCAACCGGGACTCAACCTTGTTTATTGTGATTTGAGACCATTAAGCTCTGATCTGTTCATTCCTTGAATAGAATCCAAATCTCCCATATCTCTCTCCAAATCCAGATCCACTACATAATTTCCATTATCCGTGACATATAATTCCCAGAATCAAGTTGTTCGCCAGAATCAGAAATAAAAAATCAATTAGAGATTAAGCTCCTCCAACAATTGAGAGAAACGAGAGGAAAATGAATTTTTTGGAAATCTAGGGTTCTTGTGATTATGATATCCACGAGGAAAGAGGGCAAAGAGGATTAGGGTTATTTCAGTTTTTGGCATTTCAACATAAGTTGTGCTTGGTTTTAGTTTGGTCACCAGTAGTTAGAGATAAGGGGTGTTTAGGTCATTAGAGAACAATAATGTGTGTGACAAGTGTGATGTGTTTTGGATAGTAATAAGAAAGTGAAAAAGTGTCTTAGGAAGTATTTTTTTCTTTTTTTTAATTTGTAGATTAAAGTAAAACTCCAAATTAATAAATTTGTCAAATAATAAGTTTAAATAACTATGGATTGTCATTTGAATACAAAAACTATTAATTTGGAGCCCAAAACATGTTATTCACTGGACTACGGCCCAATAATGTCAAAGCCCAACAACAGAGTATAAGGCGTTTTTTACTATTTACATATTTAAGGCTATGTTTATCCACGATCTCTTAGGCGGGGTTCTTAACATATAATTTCACGTTTTTTATTTTTTTTTAATTTTTTTTTTAATTTTTCCGTTAAGAGACGTATCTTAGGTCTCTTATTTACGAGACGATTCTTAAGATTTATTAGTTAAAATTAAGAAACGTCTCTTAGAAAAGCTAAGAACCACATGCTTAGAGACCTGCAATAAATACGAGAGCTGGAGTGTTCTCGGAGCAGAGAGATCAGATCAGAGAGCTTTCAACAATGGAATACCGCAAAATCAAAGATGATGATGAGGTTCCTTCCTTTTTGCTTCTCAATCTCTTTCTTTCGCTTTTTCAATTAGGGTTTCTTGTACACTCTTTAATTCTCAGTTCTGTACTGAGCTTCAGGACGATCACGACGTCGTTTCTGATCTCGAGAGCTTGAAAGGAAAATCTCACACCGGTGAGCTTATTCTCATCCTCCGCTTCCTCTTGTATGATGCTCATTGGTGATTCGTTTTCGCAGTTGCTTCGAGTAACATTGCTCTGGCTACTTTGGTGGGTGGTGGTGGATCCACTGAGCGTACAAACTGGAAACTAAAGTAAGTTTCTTTTTCTTTTATTATTTGGAGAAACTACGAAAGTTCTTTTCTTTTTGTGATTTAAAAGTTTAATTGTGTTGAGGCAGGGGTGTAGTAACATGTGCACTCACTATTCTCACGAGTTCTCAAGCCATACTCATCGTTTGGTCTAAACGAGCTGGCAATTATGAGTACAGTGTTACCACCGCCAACTTCTTGGTCAGTTTGCTCATCGCCTTGTTTATATCTCTACTCACAACATTGAGTGATACCAGAGGTGTGACCGCTGGGAAGAAACTAATATTTACATGCTATGGTTTCGGGTCTGGGGATTACGAGCTTTGGCCCCGAACCTCTGGTATTCAAAAGAAAAAATTTCGTGTAATATCTTGTTTCTGGATCAGGTTGAGACTCTGAAATGTGCGTTATCTCTGCTTGCATTGACAAGAATATGGAAAAATGAAGGTGTTACTGATGACAATAGGTTATGTATTCTCTTCTTCTGCTACTCGAGTTATACTTATGGGTTTTCCACTAGCATCATCTTCAATTAGTTTCCTTTATGTTCTGAGTTTCTGAATCTGTCCTTTTATAAAAGGTTTTGGTTGCTTAGAATTATCATGTATTATCTCTCTGCCTGTGGGGTTATTAGAGGACTGACCATGCATTTGCTCATTGAGATTTGACCTTACTGATACCCGAATTGATGTTTCTGAATCAGGTTAAGCACAACTTATGACGAGGTTAAAGTCTTTCCCATTCCTGCAGCTTTGTATCTTTTCAAGAATCTGTTACAGGTTTGGCTTTCCTGAGTTATTTTTGGCTTAGGTTAATGTTTGTAATTTCTATGTTAATCAGTTTCTAACTACTTAGTGTTGTGTAACCTTTTATGTGGCAGTATTATATTTTTGCATACGTAGACGCCCCAGGCTATCAGATATTGAAGAACCTGAACATCATAAGCACTGGTGTCTTGTATAGAATTATACTGAAGAAAAAGTAGGTTGTTCATTTATCCAAATGGATTTCATTACTTAATTCCGGTGAATAGTTATTTTGGAAATCTATATCTTTTCTGTTGTATTTTCCCCTCTACTACTCTTTCTCCTCTTGCTCAGAACACAAACTTCTTGATTTCAAATGTGAACAGGCTCTGCTGATTCAGTTTGCTTACTGACTTTTTTAACAGGTTGAGCGAGATTCAGTGGGCGGGCTTCATCCTATTGTGTTGTGGATGCACCACTGCTCAGTTGAATTCAAAGTAAAACTCCCTCGCTCTTGCCATTTCCCCCTTTGATTTTGTTAGCTGCTATCAACTGAGTTTCATTGTATGATGCATGTCTAGTCTCTACTGATTTATGTACTACATATCCTCATATTGTATGTTGCTTTTGCAGTTCTGATCGTGTACTTCAGACATCTCTTCCCGGTTGGATCATGGCAATTGTAAGTTGTTACTCACTTTAGCATGCTAATACCTACAAAGATTTTTGAAGCTTCTTCCACGTCCACACCAATTGATATGATTGTTTATCTTTGTTTCTAGGTTATGGCTCTTTTAAGTGGTTTCGCTGGAGTGTACACAGAGGTGAGCTTATCAGGAACTTTCACTCGAACGCTAGCACTTTTTATAAAAGCTTATAAGGGTTTTGCTTTCCATATTGGCAGGCTATTATAAAAAAGCGGCCGTCAAGGAATATAAATGTACAAAACTTCTGGCTATATGTCTTTGGGATGGCTTTCAATGCTGTTGCTATAGTGATCCAAGATTTTGATGCCGTTGCTAATAAGTAAATCTAATATCCCACTTCTTAATTTTGTCCTTTCATATTGGCTACAAATTAGTTCATCTGCTCTGGTATTGAAATAGGCTGTTTTTTCCAATTTCAGAGGATTCTTCCATGGTTACTCATTCATCACAGTACTCATGATTCTGAACCACGCTCTCAGGTAAAAGCGTACTTAAGAGACCAGACTCTTCTTAACTCTAGTTTCAGTTAGTGAAGGTAACACATTATTATTCTCCTGTTGGTTTTGCAGTGGCATTGCTGTGTCAATGGTGATGAAATATGCAGACAATATCGTGAAGGTAGTAAATTTTCATTCGCCATCAGATCCCCCTTAACTAGTCACTCTTGTAGACGGTTTTTAACTTTACAAATCGTTATGTAGGTTTATTCGACATCAGTGGCAATGCTTCTCACCGCGGTTGTCTCTGTATTCCTCTTCAATTTTCATCTTTCCCTTGCCTTCTTTTTGGGTTCAACGTAAGTTTGGTCGCTACCAAAACAATCAATCATCTCTACTTTTCATATCAAAACCAAGTAGTCCAACGTTTATGGACATAAGAGCTGATGCATTACTGTGCTTATGCTTTGCAGGGTCGTCTCTGTTTCAGTATATTTGCATTCTGCGGGGAAGCTACGATAGTAAAAGAAAGATCTCTAAACTTTGTCTGGCAAAAAAAGGAGGATCTGCCACTATTCTCTAGTACAGAGTTAAAGCTTTTGAACAATCGCAATTTTGTATTTCGTGTAGGGTATATTCTCATTTGTAAGGAACCAAAAACTATCAAGAGCAGTATAAATTTCAGAAAGCCTCTGTATACATCTTTGTTTTCATATATATTACTGTCTGAAAGTGAAGCTCTATTGTTGAAACATTGCATTTTATATAGATCATTCATTTTTACCTTTGTCTACACGTTTTCCACTTATACTGGCTTATTGTGAAGCGACATTACATGTTCTTGAGTCTTAAGAGTTAAGAAGCTACATGAGATAAATAGCCTTGCTCCACAAATGAGGCAATGCAGTCATCGAACATCTCTTTAAGGGTCTTAAACTTGAGTCCAAGATGCTTTATCTTCGAAGTGTCAAACTCGTAATGCAGCCTATCTAGTTTCTCAAACCTGAATATTTTTCAATGATAAGATTATTTTCATTGTATTTGAGGATAGCAAGCTTTGAGAAAAGGGTTTTAAAGATCAGTCTCAAAACCTCTTGGGGATAGGGAGTGATGGGTAACGTGTGGATAGGAAGGAAACTAGTTCCTCTAGAGTGACAACCTTAGAGCTGCAAATGTATCTGCCTTGAGCTGCTTCGTGTTCGAAAACGAGGATGTGGGTTCTTGCCACATCGTCTATATGAACATAACCCATTTGTCCATGCCATTGAAACTTTTCTGTTTCTCCTGTTGTGTTGAATAGTAAAATGTTATAAGTGCGGGTACTGTTCTGCTGATGTTGCCAAGAGAGTACAGTACCTTTGAGCAACCCGAGTAGATCGGATGCTGTAGAACACAGATCAGGAGGCAGGCTAGGTCCAACGAGGAAGGATGGTAGAACAGTGACAAGGTCAATACCATTTTCTTCACAGTATTTCCATGCAGCTTGCTCGGCTAATGTCTTTGATAATGCATACCACACCTTTGTTTTGTTTTGCCATGTCGCATCACAAACGTTTAGCTGATATGATTCTTGTGTTAGCAACAAAAAAAAAGACTGTTTAAATGATCATACCTGGAAACGTTTGCAGAGTTCAATAGAGGTCCAAACAGATTCATCAAGAGGGACATTGGGATCAAAATCATCTCTGATCCTGACTGTTGATGAGGATGAGGTGAGAACCACACGCTTTAAAGACTGATTCTTCCTGCATGATCTCAGTACATTCAGTGTGCCCTCTATTGCTGGTTTCAAAATCTCCTCCTATGATCAGATCACAATATGTTAAATTGTTACACAAAGCATACAAGGAAAAAACTTGTAGTGGCATCATGCCTCTGGATTAGAGGTAGGTTTGAGGACAGGAGAAGCAGTATGGAAAACTCCTTGGCATCCCATTATAGCGTTATCAAAACTACCATCTTCCATTAAATCAGCCTTCACCAAACGTAGTCTCTCCTTTGCCCCTTCCAGTTTCCACAAGTGTGCAAGCTTCTTCTCATTTCCTGTGAAAATATGAAACACTTATCTGACTCTCACTTTGGTTTGCTTATTACCATTTTAAAGAAAAGACAAGAAGGATAGAGAAACCTGGATCTCTGACTGTTCCTGTAACTTCATACCCCTCAAGGAGAAGTCTCTTCACAAGCCAAGAAGCTAAGAAGCCTGAAGCTCCAGTAACACAAACTTTTCCTTTTGCTTGATCCATTCTCTGATAACGATGGAGTCACACTACATTAGTTATATAGCAATACCATATGATAAAGGTAAGTAGGGAATAGGTATGTCATTTAACTCATGTGAGGTTAGCTTATTTATCACCTAAAGATGGTTTTTATGACGGTTGTTGAACCACTAGAATGGCCTAACTAACATTTTCTCCATGAAACAAGTTCTCCCTGTTCAATGTATGTCCTGTATTCCCTTTGGTTTGCTTAACACCTTAAGAGGTATACTGGAGCTTCCACCATTTCAACCAACAGGTGGAGAAGATGAACTTCTAAACATGCTGCACAAAATCTCTTAATACAAGGAACAAAAACTAGCACCAAGCCTCACAGGAGAAAAATATTGAAATCATCTTTGTCAACCCAAGAAAAGTTACAAAGCAAACCCAAACTTGGAACCTGTATTGAGATTTTTAGATGCCATAAACATTTACTAAAGACGTTATTAAAAAAGTTAACAAGTTGAAGGCATATTGTAATAATAATGTATATTATTTTTACAAATTATAGAAATCAATGCCAATGTTTTACTGAGTTATAAGTTATGGATAGAGAATTGACTCAGGAGAGAACCTGGCAACTGAAGCTAGTCTATCCATTAATAATGGATCATAAATCTTAGTTCTGGGCATTCATGTACTCGGATCGGATTTGGGTCGGGTTTTGTTAGGTTCGTATTCTTCGGATCTTAGATATTTATACATAATAGAATAATTAGAATTTGTTGGTTCATGTTATATCGGGTCCGGCTCGGTTCATGTCATAAATAATTGGATCCAGTAGGGTAGTTAAAATTTATCGGATCGGGTTTGTTCAGTTCTGGATCGGGTTATGTTCGGGTCATGTCTGGACTGGTCCAAAAAAATATCCAAACACACAAAACTACCTAAAATTATTTAAATAGAAAAAAAAATGAAATTTTACCCAAAATTTGATCTAAAGACATGACAAGTATTCAAAATTTTATTTGATTGTTCGAATTATACTTTTTAAAAAATAAAATTTTACCGAAACCCAAAACCATACCCGAAAAATTCAAATCTGAAACTTAAAAAAATATACATAGTACCAAAAATATAGTGAAACATCCATATATACCTAATATATACTAGAAGTTTCAGGTATTTAGGATACCTCTCAACTCAGGTCGGGTCAAAGACATGCGGGTCTTTCAGACCCAATAGAGTAAAACTATCGGTTCAGTTCTTACCCAAACAAAAATCGTGTACTCGGGTCCGGATAAAATGCACTGGTCTAATAAATCTAACGTGGCTCAAGCTCCAACACTACAAGTCAGCTTATTAGTTCTGGTTTATATTGGTTTAGTTCCATTTATTCGGTTAAATCGAAACTTTACAATCCTAAGATTTATCTTGTAATTGTAAAGAAGACTGGGCCTAAATAGCGTAGATATTTGGGCCTACACTAAATAAATAAAAGCCTCTTATCATTACGTTCAAACTCCAACCCAATGGAAGCAGCAGTGGCTGTTGTGTCTCGTCTCCTTCCCAATCCAATCCATTACAGCTGATGTAATAAAAAAAATATTTTACTGAAATTAAAAAATTGGTTTTATCTGTTGTTTTGGTGTTGCCACCACCACAACGTTGTCTTCTCGGGTTACTCATCATATCTCTTTGATTGGTCTCGCCTCCGTCTCTTCATCATCATCTTCTACGACTATTTTTGCATGCTTGTTTCTGACTCTATTTGTGTTTTTTTTGTTTCTTTCTAGGATTCTAAGTTTTATCTAATGGCTTCCAATCCAGACAAGAATCTATCTCCTTCAGGTAGCATTTGCTTTCACCCAATCTCCTTCGTATACACAATCTGATCTGCGATGTTTATGCTGTTGTGTTGAATCGTTTCTGAGTTTAGAGAATTGTATCTGGTTTCACTGTAGATGATAAACCGGAATCAGATAACAAGAATCCTAAACCGGAATCAGAGAGCAAGAGTCCTAAACCGGAATCAACAGCCTCTGGGAAGTTCACCTTCATCAGCTAACCCTGCCATGAATTTCAATGCTTTTGACTTCTCTAGTATGGCTGGTATACTAAACGTAAGTGTGCACTTTCTTGTACTAAAGTTATCTTCTTTGGAGCTTTTTTACTGATGGGTTTTTGTTTCAGGATCCAAGTATCAGAGAATTGGCTGAGCAGATTGCTAAAGATCCTGCCTTTAACCAGTTAGCTGAGCAGCTTCAGAGATCTATTCCAAACGCAGGTCAAGGAGGTGGTGGAGGAGGAGGAGGAGGTTTCCCTAACATTGATCCGCAACAGTATGTTAGTACGATGCAGCAGGTTATGCATAACCCTGAGTTTCAGACTATGGCTGAGCGTCTTGGTAACGCCTTAGTTCAGGTGAAAAACTTTGGACATATATTCAGTCTAGAGGAGGCATGGATTTGAATGAATCTCTTTCTGTCTTTGTGCCTTTCAGGATCCACAAATGTCTCCTTTTTTGGAGGCTTTCTCCAATCCTGAAACAGCAGAGCATTTTACTGAGCGTATGGCGCGGATGAAAGAAGATCCAGAGTTGAAACCTATACTTGATGAGATTGATGCTGGTGGTCCTTCTGCCATGATGAAGTCAGTTATACAATCTTTTTGTTTTTGATAACTTATAAAAACTTGTTTTTCCTTATGGAGGAATGTTTTTTAAATCTGGTATTAGGTACTGGAATGATAAAGATGTGCTGAAAAAGCTTGGTGAAGCAATGGGTATGCCTATTGCTGGCTTGCCAGACCAGGCTGCTTCAGCTGAACCCGAGGTAGCAGAAGAAGAAGGCGAAGAAGAAGAAGAGTCTATTGTTCATCAAACTGCCAGTCTTGGTGATGTTGAGGTTAGACTGCTTCCTACTTTGTTAAACACTCATGTGCTTGCTTGACTACTTGGGGTTTTATCATTCATGTGTTGTTGATTGAATTAGGGTTTGAAAAATGCTTTGGCATCTGGTGGTAACAAAGATGAAGAAGATTCTGAGGGAAGGACAGCTTTGCATTTTGCTTGTGGATACGGCGAGGTATGCAACTCTCTTTATCAAATCCACGCGCAATTTAATATTCGAATTTAAATGGTTCTCTTTTGTTTGATTAGCTGCTCAAGTTAAGTATCTTTATCATCATTCACTTGGTAGACAAGTAATCAGCCTACCACACTTACGAGTTTTCATGACACAATGATTAATATTTAGTCAAAAGAACAATGATTAATATTTATCTTCCATCTTTTACACCTTGTTTATAGCTAAGGGATTATATTTGAGATTGGCCCCATTGATGATCTCTTTCCGCAGTTAAAATGTGCTCAAGTTCTTATCGATGCTGGAGCAAGTGTTAACGCTGTCGACAAAAACAAGAACACACCTCTGCATTACGCTGCTGGTTACGGGAGGAAAGAGTGTGTAAGCCTTCTCCTAGAGAATGGTGCTGCAGTGTAAGTTTTACAACAACACAACACTTATGGAGAAACTGACTCCGCTTCTTCACGACCATAGTTAGTTATATGATGCTTTCTGTCTATGTATGTGGCTCCAGGACTTTGCAAAACCTAGACGAGAAGACACCAATTGATGTGGCCAAGCTCAACAACCAGCTCGAGGTCGTGAAGCTGCTCGAGAAGGATGCTTTTCTTTGAGCGTGGAAGCTTTGAGGGATCTGTCTTGTATTGTGTCTCGTGAACCAATTTCACAGGCCTCTCTGTATACTTCTTTTTCTTAATTACTTGTGTTTTTATTAGTTACTACTCTCTCCTTCTAAACTCGTCTCTTATGGTGTTTTTGATTTCATCAAAAGTCAATAAAGAATGAAAGAGAAATCAATGTTTTAACTTTTAACCAAACATATGTGTCTTACTTTTCTTGTAACATTTCAAGAATCGTTTTGGTTTAGAAGATATGACCAAACAACTTCATCTCAAAGTGATTCTATTCTTTTGTGTACTGTTGTCCGAAAATTCCGTGTGTCGGAAAGTTCTATATTTATACACAAGCTTCAAGATCAAATAGTACAGTTTATTATTTTAAATAAACAATCAAAGTCTTGTCTCTTGTTACGTTCGCAATGAACTGCATGCATCGTTCACGGTTTTTAATAAAGTCTTTGTTAAGCAAAGCAAGAACCATTTCACGGCTTGGAACTAGTCTCTCTCAGCCGCAACCACCGTCTCTCTCCTCCGCGGCCGTCATGAGTAGACTTGAAACTCACAACACAAGGCTCTGCATCGTTGGTAGTGGTCCGGCGGCTCACACGGCGGCTATTTACGCAGCTAGAGCTGAACTTAAGCCTTTTCTCTTCGAAGGATGGATGGCTAATGACATAGCTCCCGGCGGTCAACTAACAACCACCACCGAGGTCGAGAACTTCCCTGGCTTTCCAGAAGGTATTCTCAGCGAGGCTCAACAATAAATAAGACCCTAAGCTAGAATAAATAAATGGACTCTAACTGTTGTTATGGATTTATAAATTATTTTTGTTATTATAAACATACCGAACAAAATTAATAATCTGGACCCTAAATAAGAAAAAAAAAGAACATTTTGACCTTTTTTAGTAACTAAAAATTTAAAAATAAAAAAACTAAAATAAGCTGTTCGGAGCGGAGTTCAGGGCAAGAGAGCAAACCACCCAAACAATAGTTTAGGATATATCGTATGAACTAGGCATATTTTTCATATATAGTATTTTTAATCAGTATTAATATGTAAACATAATTTATATTTTTTTTTTACAAATGTAACAAAAGTTGGTTGTTCATAATTTTATGAAGGTATTCTCGGAGCAGAGCTCACGGACAAGTTCCGGAAGCAGTCGGAGCGGTTCGGTACGACTATCTTCACGGAGACGGTGACTAAAGTCGACTTCACGTCGAAGCCGTTTAAGTTGTTCACAGACTCCAGAGCCGTTCTCGCCGAGGCCGTGATTCTTGCTACGGGAGCAGTGGCTAAGCGGCTAAGCTTCCCTGGCTCTGGTGAAGGCTCCGGAGGTTTCTGGAACCGTGGGATCTCGGCGTGTGCTGTCTGCGACGGAGCTGCACCGATATTCCGTGACAAACCTCTTGCGGTTATCGGTGGAGGCGACTCGGCGATGGAGGAGGCTAACTTCCTCACCAAGTATGGATCCAAAGTGTATATAATCCATAGGAGAGACGCTTTTAGAGCGTCTAAGATTATGCAGCAGAGAGCTCTGGCTAATCCTAAGATCGACGTGGTTTGGAACTCGACGGTTGTGGAGGCTTATGGAGACGGAGAGAGAGGTGTTCTTGGAGGAGTGAAGGTGAAGAATGTGGTTAGTGGAGAGGTTTTGGATTTGAAAGTTTCTGGATTGTTCTTTGCTATTGGTCATGAGCCAGCAACGAAGTTTCTTGATGGTGCGGTTAAGCTTGATTCAGATGGTTATGTGGTGACCAAGCCCGGTACTACACAGACTAGCGTTGCCGGAGTTTTTGCCGCCGGGGATGTCCAGGACAAGAAGTACAGGCAGGCAGTAACAGCTGCGGGAACTGGTTAGTTCTCTACTTTTCCATAGCTTTGTAATGTTAAGAGTTGTGCTTCTAAAAGAAATGTTGTAACAAGTGGCATTAGATCATAAAGGCATCATGAAACGAAACTAATATTATATGTTGTAGTTTCGTGTCTATGAGATTGCATGTTTTGGTTTAGAACCTAGTAATATAAAAAAACTTGTGTTATTAGTTATTTTAGTTGAGTGAGTAACTATTTTAAAATGTTTAGCTATTTGAATTTGTGTTTAATGTGTGTTTTTAAGCTCCTTTGCAAATTTGTAGCTTCCATTGCAAGGAACAAATTTGTGTTCTTGAGCTTAAGTCAATTAAAATTTGATGCAAGCTAAGATTTTGTGTTGGAGTTAGTCTTAGCTGAGTGTGTTCTTCTACATTGCTTAGTAGTTAGTAGAGTAGTTTAATTGTTACATTCTCTCGGTTTAGCTATGTGTATAAAGCATTGACTGTCATCACAACTCGTTTGATTGATTGTGTAGGATGCATGGCAGCTTTGGATGCGGATCATTACTTGCAGGAGATTGGATCTCAGCAAGGTAAGAGTGATTCGTAAGTGCTCAGATCAAGCGTTGGTGATAGAGCTAACTGTTGATCCCTGGTTTGGTTTGGACATTAGCCAGTCGTCATAATAGTTTACTGACTTTGATTTGTGTACTTCTTAATACTGCAGCTGGAATTGAGTAAGGATATTCTTCAAATCTGTAGCTCTAATGGTAAATTAGCTACTACAAAAGTACTTAAGATTTGATTCTCAGGTGATGCCTTTACATTCACATATCTTCAGTAAACTTTCTTTGTCTAAAACTACTTACTAATGCAAATTAAATTATTACGTCTTGTAATCATACAAAGATGTGTTCCTAGAGATGGTTACGCATAACTTAACCGTAACGCTTAACTAACTGTACCAGAAAAATCTGTAGCATATAAAGTCTGCAATACTAAAAAGCACATTCGAGCATATACAGTTATGCTGATTTTAATAATTTTATATGATGTTTAGTCTTCTATAGTGTTTAGAATTATTCATTTGTTCAACTCCACCAATCGTAACTATTTTTAAAAAATAAATCTGCAATAATTTTTTTTGTCTTTGATTATGGACTCTCTTAGAAGAAGTTGAGTTAAACAAGTTAATAATATCAAATTAAAATGGACTATTATCCATTCATGAGTTGTTGAGTCAAAGACTTGTGTTCAAATGGACGAGACTTCATGACACATTCTTGAATTTATTAAATTAATTGTTCACAAGTCTCTGAAATGAAATGAACTCCACTCGTGACAGTAAAACAAGTCTCTGAAACCTCTTGTTTAGGATGCAAGCTTCAGAAAATATGCCAAACTTGAGATTAAAATCTCTCAAGTAAAAGCAGTAGTCCTGCTGCTTGAGGTTATAACCTAAAAATTGTTTTTAAGCATTAGATGAATCTTCAATTACAACATCATATAATCTTTATTTCTATTACAATTATAATGATCGATCAACTACCTCCAAGTTGTTTCACTTGAACAATCCACTTTTACGCGCTTTCTTTAAATGCAACTTCTGTATATCTTCCAATACATTACAAGATATTTCCCATGATGGGGCTGGTAACATGTTAAGATGGAATAGTAAGGACATGTATAATGTGAACACTGAAAATAAGTTTGAAAAAAAGTTAGGGGACGATTTAAATTTTAAGTCATTTGAGAGATGAAGAAGTGAATCTTGGAGATATATCACTTTATTGACTATGACCAAAGATAGTTAGAAGGAAAATACTTATATATGTATATAGATTTTAAAATAGAAATATATATATTAGTTTTCTAATGTACTTTAAACCTCGGACTATTCTCTCTATGTAATCTTTATTTTATTCTTCTTAGTTTATTTGTTGATTGGATGTATATATTCGAGAAGTCATCTCCATCTAAGCAGAAAATATTCGTGAAAGCAAACCTCCACTTAACACTACACACATTATACGCTAAAACTAAATGACTACTTGAGTTTTGAAGCTAACAAAAATTATTCTAACTACTTTTACAATGTTCTTTTATGTTATTGCAGTGATTTAAAACAGGATTGTCATGAATATGAATCCACGCGCTCAATAATTTCAAAGCTTGTATATAAATGAACATGTAACCAAGTGAATGCATCAAACTGAAGTTAATAAACGGAGTCGTCGAGATATTTGAAGATATTTATTTATCAAAAAATGTGAAATTTACGTTCGGTCTTGGACAAGAAAATACAAAAAAAAAGTTGGATAACATTGAACTATTTGTAAAAGACGGAGAACACTAAAAAGCTAAGTTAAAAGATGAAAAAGTGTTATATAATAAACATTTTGGAGAAGAGGAAAGAAAAAAGATGAGGCATAAGATTCCATTAAGTGAAACTGAAAGGTTGGATAATATTGGGGCTTGTCATGCGTTTCTAGTGTCTATTATGAGTTGGGTGGTACGTTTATCATTTCGCTTCAAATATTCCTCTTTCTCCACCTTTTTCCCTTTATCACTTTAGTTATTCCCACATTATATATATATATATATATACAAAATGATGTTTGTTTGGCTGCATTTGATCGTATGCATCTAGGTTAAACATAAGATAAAAATAATAGAAATGAATGAAGTTATGTGGAACTTATTCCACAACTATAAACTAATTAATCTATGTTTTAACTTGTCGATATCCATGTGAAAAATTAGTTAGATCCCACACAAGTAACCATTTAAAAAAAACTGCGAAAATAACTATCTGAATCTATAAGTATAGTCGAATTACTATGATGGTGAATGGGATGTTGTGTCAAGTGTGTGCCGTCAATATGTTTGTTCCATATGGAGTATTTGCAGATATTTTGAGATATTTTGTTAAATCAATAAATGTTTGTTGTATTAATTTATCCTCATCAACTTGCAATCTTGCAATTACAAAATAACCCAAAATTTCTATAAACCCGTCAATAATAAGGACGTCAATCCATAAATGAAAAAGTTGAATTGCTATAATGGTGCAAGAGACCTAACAAATTAATTTCAACTAATTTATGTTTCTTTTTGTCAACTTCCTAATTTATGTTTTTATGTTTGATATTTTGGAGATATTTTGTTTGATAGATACCTTGAGAAAAAAATGTTAGAGCAAGGACCTTTAACCGGAGTCTCTTTAGAAAAAGCTGGGGTTCTTAGCTTTTCTAAGAGACGGTATCTTAGCTTTTAACTAAGAAAAGCTAAGAACCGTCTCTTAAATAAGAACCATAAGAAGCCGTCTCTTAGCGGACAAAATGCAAAAAAAAAAAACAAAAATTTAAAAGATAATTTTTTGTTAAGAAGGTCCACCTTAATGAATCGGGTTTAATCATCGGCCTTATGGTACGCACAATTATGTGGGATTATATGATGAAGTTTATTCCACTTTGAAAATAAATAGTAAAATACATGTGTGGCATGTTATGTGATCGATTTTATAACTGTTATATACTTCTTTCACGTTTATAGAATCATATACCGTAAGTCTGGAACTTTGTATATTTTTATGATCATTGAAAGAAAACCAACTTGTAAATTTCTCTGCTCATTCGTATTGACTGAGAGTGAGTCATCCTTATTTGCGGGGTAAGGAGATGAGACCATACAATCTTTCTTTGACTCATGACTAAAACTGAGGAAGACTTGTAACAACACTTACACATTTACATATTTAATTTGCAGATTCTTAACAACTAATTAAATGTTACAGTCATTACTCTGCACACTAAATTTACTTACACTAAGTTACAGTTTACCAGTTTTGCTAACCATCAAACAAAATAATTGCTAGTAATTTTGTGACGTTACTTTTTGATATAGTACATGGAGTACTTTCCAGTTCCAAATATTTTCTGCGTTTTATTATTTATTGGATTCTGTGCTCACACGGATTCACATGACCAACTCTTTTGTCAGTCATATTGTCCAAATCAATTAAACCACACCCGATGAATCCCCAATTTTTTGAAGTAATTTATATATATATACCTTCAAAAAAATATTTTAAGCTCCTAAATTTGTAAAAAAAATAATTTAGTTAAAATTGTTAGAAAAACGCTTTAGACCACTTAAATTTCTAGACCACCCTGAAACCACGTATAATATTTTATGCTAATTGTAAGTTTTTGGGAAAGAAATCTACATGTCGTACTTGTAAACATGCATCTGACAAGTTCAGATTCAGAACAGTGTTACAGTCTTACAGAGGATAAAATGGAAGTAACAAGACCCCTCCCTACATAATTAATACTTTACTTTTCTTTAATCATTGCCGATAATTTTTCACAAATTATAAAATAAAGAAAGTAAAAAAAAAACTTTTTAAGGAAGAAAAGCAGGGATAATGGTGGAACTGAACTGTGAAGGATGTTGATGAGGAGGAGGCTGATCTTTGATCTGAGTCTCCGCCGTGGAAGCATGGTGTCCACACCGATCACACTTCACCGGAACCAAAATTCTACGACAAGAAGGACACGACGACCGAGAAGTCAACCATTTATCTATGCACGCCACGTGGAAGGCGTGGCTACATAGCGGCAAGATCCTGATCTCTTCTCCGTCTGAAAACTCTGTTAAGCATATGGCGCACTCGTTGGACGATTCTCCGACGGAGCGGCTCGGCGAGTCCGCGGCGGTGAAAGTTGACTTAGGGAGGGACTGGAGCGCTTTTTTCTTGAGACCTTTGTTTGGCGGCGGAGATTCTCCTACGGCGGAGGAATCAACGCCGGCTAGACGGCGGAGCCAGGCGCAGCGAGCTACTGCGGCTAAGCCGGATACGCATATGAGAGCGCAGAGAAGAGCTGAGAGGATAACAATCATGTCGGTTTCCGCGGCTAGGATTTCTTCCGGCGGTGGCGGCGCCGTCGCAGTTCCAAGGAATCTAGAGGAGCGTGTCATGTTGTTTGAAGAGAAAGATGAAACGTGAAGGTGGTGAAGATAGAGAGGAAGAAGAATCTGATCTTATTAGTAATAATAGAGACACACACATCCACATCTATACTTATATACATACATGCCTAATTGCAGATAATTAAATAATTATTAAATCCAGCAGAAAAGTTTGTATGAATAGAAAAATGTAGTTTTACAACTTCTACAAAAAGAATAGAAAAAAGGAGTCTGAACTATCATAAAGCCAGAAGAATGTAAGGGTATCTTTATCCCAAAACCCCTAAAAAGGGTTTTTATTTTTTTTTCTTTTTTTTATGGATTTAAAATAATAATAATAATAATAATAAAAAGTTAAACCAATCGCGGGCTGCCACGTGTCAGTGGGACCCGTGAACAGTGTAAGAAACCCTCCAAAAACGGTTCTTATTTAGTAGTTTTAGGAAGCGGTTCTTGCACTGTTCACAGACCCCACATGTCACTGGGGCCCGCGAACAGTGCAAGAACCCCCTTAAAAAACCAGGGATAATGATGCTCTAAGAGCATGATTATCCGGGTTTCTTAGGAGGGTTTCTTGCACTGTTCGTAGGCTCTACTGACATGTGAGACCCATAAACAGTGCAAGAACCGCTTCAAAAAACTACTAAATAAGAATCGGTTTTAGAGAGTTTCTTACACTGTTTACGGGTCCCACTGACACGTGGCGGCCCGTGATTGGTTCGTTTTTAAATTTTTTTTCTTTTTTTTTAAACAGCAAAAAAAAAAAAAAAAATTAGGAACCCCTAATGAGGTTCTAGGGATAATGATGTCCTAAGGAGGTGTCTGGGCTATAAGCCCACCTAATCCTCCAAACCCGGGACCAATCGACGCTAATACCTTATATGGCATAAAGTATCCCGTGGCTGGGACTCGAACTCGTGATGGCAGACACCTCAGCTGAGGTTCCTTTACCACCAGACCACGAGGCCCGGTTCATATTTGCATCTTTAATAGGAGGAAAAGATTGTTTTATCGAGGTTTGATGTTTTAAAATTTTGCTTAATTTTTCTTTTATAGAATCACTTGTATAAGTTTATTGTAGTTTTAGTCAAAAAAAAAAGTTTCTTCTAGTATAATATTCTAACTTGTCCGAGACAATATGATCGAGCGATAAAGAGAAAGGGATGTATCACTAATACGTTTTAGGTTACATCCACCTATTACGCGAAACTAATAAACAATAACTAAGTAACATTGTTCATGCACACCTACACGAATATAGACATGTAGGCTCATTTCATACAATGTATATCTACTTAGAGATTAGTTCAAATCTTTCTATAGGTTTGAAATATTCTCATACTAAAAAAAATTCTAAATTTGAATATTTAAATGTGATTCTTTTCGTCAACAAAAAATGTGTTTCTTTTCGTCTGGAAGTTTTTATTGACAATATTGTTGGATAAAAACAGAAAATGCTTGAATCATTAAATAAAACATCCAATGGCTATTAGGAAGTACATTATTTAACAAGAGGGTAAATAATGATAAAAATTTCAAATAAAAATTACATGATGATCAAAAATATCTAAAACATCCAATGTAAGTACCGTGAGATCTTAGAAAGTTAGGAACACGTGTTAACATAAAACGGCGGTTGAAATTAACTATTACTAACTTATAAATCAATTTCAGATATTAATAGATTTGGGAATATCGTAATCGTGTACCAAGTCCTCCCCTTAATTATAAATAAGAATCAAAATGACGTATACTATTAAGAAACCAAGCAGAGAAAAAGATGGGTAGGTGTGGGCACTCTTTATAGGCTCATTTTGACGAACTCATTATCAAAAGGTATCAAGTATAAGTTACTTTCTTACCTAAACCTACTTCGTCAAGACTCTTTCATGCATTTAATTCTCTATTTTTCAGTTCACTTCTTTTATTTGGCATCCAGAAGAATACAAAAGATGTGAACACGTGTTTGACCAAGATGGATTGGGACTTACGGAATAATAACAAGTTTCAAATGAATTGTACACTCAGGAATGGAATAACCCTTGGTGTGAATACGTGTGATGTGAGTCTTAACGTCTTTTTGGAACAACTAAAGTGATAAAAAGCAAACCGAGTTAATAAACCACTGATAAAAAAAACGTTGATTAAAAATAACAATAGATTCGCACACCGGCACAACAAGAAAACCAACAATAATGGATGAGACTAGAAGCATTAAGGGCATGATTAACCCTAGCACCCCATTTGGGGTGCTTATTTTTTTTTTTTTCTGTTTTTCTTAAAAAAAAAATAAAAAAAAAAAATTAAACCAATCACGGGCCGCCACGTGTCAGTGGGGCCCGTGAATAGTGCGAGCACCCAAGCAAAATGGGTGCTTATTCAAGCACTTTTGGAGTTGGTTTTTGGGGGTGCTAGTGGGTCCCACCCCTTAAGCACCCCCTTAAGAGCCTTGGTTAATGGTGGCCTAATTGCTCATCTGTTTCACAAAACATTCGTTTTGAAACTTTATTTTTATTTTATAAAAAATATCGTTTCATGTTTTAATACAATTTATACATATTTTAGCTTATTATTTGTTGCAAAATGCATTGGTCACTATAATAAATAATTATAATTATTAAAAGAATTAATGTATTTCAGATATATTTTAAATTTGTGTGTAAAATGTTAAAGCTAAACGTTTTAAGAAACAGAGAGAGAATAACATTTGTGAAGGGGAAAACAACAAAGAATGGAAAAGCATCAATTATATTGAAGACCAGAGCATCAATGAATGATCCATCGTTTCGGATAACGCCTACATAGATGAGGTTTATCATTATGTGTTGACTGTGTTATTTGTTTTTTTTTGGTCAACGTTTGTTTTCACACAGATAAATCTGCTAAATATGTTGTCCTTTTGATTATAGTATATATTTTTTTTGTTTAAATTTCACAGACATTTTATGTTTTGTTTAAATTACATCTATCCTTTTTGTATATTGGCAAGAACCAATACAACGAGGAGTTTGATCTTTTGACATATAAAATGATAAGATCCCAAGCAATTCCAGCTAAACCAAGATATAACTCGATGCATATATCAAATATAAAAAAAATGGATAAGAGGAATGGCCGTGTGGTTGGTCCTTTTGGACTCTGTTGAAGTACCAAAGGTTGACAAAATCTAAATGCCCATAAAAAGCGGTTTTTGAGACTTGAGAGAGTTGAACATGCAAAGCAATAAACGAGTCAAAGTCATGCCCTCATGCTTGTTACGTCATACGTGTAACGTCTACTATTATATGTTCGTAACGCAAGCTTCATGTCATTGTCTGCGCGCAAACTCTTGCTGACTTTTTGGTCGTGAAACATTAATTAATGTCAACGTATATTAGCACATCACGTAACATAACCATCGATGCAGTTGCCATACCATCATTATAGATAGAATATGTTTAGATTAGGTTTAAGTTTTCTTTATCCTTTAACCTGTAATCGTACTCTTCGACCAAATTGGAAATATAAGTTTTCTTTATCCATTAGCGGGCTCAAAGATATATATCTAACCCCAAGAGCTCTTGTTCTTCTTCTTAACCGTCGATTTGATAGCATAACAAAGAGACCACTTAAAAGGCAGCTCCAGAAAAGAGTTTTAACTAGATTTTCCTGTTTCATGTCAATCACCCCTTTAAGATACTTGGATCAAGAACAAAACTGTAACATTCCGATTTCTGGTAGATGTGAAAATGTTTAAGAGAATTGATTTGTCTACTTATGTCATCAAAGTTGACTTACCTTTTCCGTCATACGTCTGTT
>CAJHQQ010002839.1:0-56489 GCA_905132885.1 Moricandia moricandioides
AGCACTGGTACAGCACAAGGACTCATGCTTTCTCTGATGTGTCCTTTCTGCATCAACTCATCAACTTGTCTTTGAAGTTCTTTGGTTTCATCTGGATTGGTTCTGTAAGCTGGTCTGTTTGGAAGAGAGGCGCCTGGAACCAAGTCAATCTGGTGCTCAATCCCACGAATAGGTGGCAATCCTACTGGAGCTTCATTTGGAAAGACATCACTGAATTCCTGCAAGATAAACTCAAGCTCACTCGGTAGTTCCGGTGCAAGGTCAGAAGAAATCATTAGTGCTCCCTTGAAGATAAACAATAGCATAGATTGGTCCAAGTGCACTGCTTTCCTTATATCACTAGCTTTAGCAGTAAGGAGAATACCTTTTGTTTCCTGGTTAGTAGGCGCTTTTGACTTGTCTTTTGCCTCCTTTCTTTTGAGTTTGAGTTGAACTTGATCATGGTGAACCTCCTGTGGTGACAAAGGAGCCAAGACAATCTTTTATCTCTGTGATTGAAGGAGTGGCGATTTGTGAACCCGTCATGAATGGCTTTCTTGTCATACTGCCAAGGCCTCCAAGAAGTATATGGCTTGAGTCCATGGGAAGGACATCACAAACAATCTCATCTTGGTATCTTCCAATGGTTATAGGCACCATGACTTGTTCAGTAACTTTTAACTCGCCATCCTCATTAAGCCATTGGAGCAAGTAAGGCTTAGGGTGTTTTCCAGTCTTCAATCCCAGCTTTTCTACAAGAGTTTCACTAGCAACGTTAGTGCAACTCCCACCATCTATAATCAAGCTACAAACCTTATCATGAATATTGCAACGAGTATGAAAGAGATTCTCCCTTTGGTCATGTTCTTCTGGTTTGGATTGAACTTTCAAGGACCTTCTTGTTACTAGCAGCTCTCCATGGACCGGGTAGTCTATTCCTTCATCTTCAGTTGCATCAGTTTTCTCATCTTCTGATACCAACTCATCATTCTCCAAAAGGATCACCACCTTCTTGTTAGTACACTCATTGGCATAATGTCCAAAACCATGGCACTTAAAACACTTGACATCTCTGGTTCTTGCAGCTGGGCCTCTCCCTTTGTCATCACGCTGATAGCTCTTAGTTTCTTCCTTGGGCTTAAGCTAAGACCTTGTCCTCCTTGTATGACCTGAAATTGTTTCCATAGGTGGCTTTAGAAGTGTTCCTTCTTTTCATTTTGCTGCTCAATAAGTATAGCCTTGTAGAGAAGCTCATAGATGTCTGCATACTCCTGCATCTCCAAACGGTCCTGAATGTCACGGTTAAGTCCAGCCTGGAAACGAGCCATTGTTGCATCTGAAACTTCATCTACAGCAGCTTTGATCATAAGGATCTCCATTTCCTGATAATAATCTTCAACACTCTTGCTGCCTTGAGTGAGCCTCCTTAGCTTTTGATGAACCTCTCTATTGTAGTGACTAGGAACAAATCGTCTCTTCATGATAGTTTTGAGTTCATACCAGGAAACTACTTGTGGTTCTCCTGTCCTGCGCCTGGTTGTGACAGTCTGATCCCACCAATGCAGTGCATATTGATGCGTCCCTAGGATGCTCTTTGGTTGATGGGAATGGATAATCCTTGCAAGAACGAATCTAAAGACTCAAGTCCTTCAAGGCGTGTGGATCGGATGGTGACACAAGAGGGATGGATGATCTCTTGATACTCCTAGATGAATAACTTGGATATGACACACCAAATTAGACACCCTTAGGTCTCTGGATATTACACACCAGAACCCGACACCTTCTAGAGAGAGAGAGCCGACAAGAATGAATGTAACTTGATATTAAAAAGCTGGATGATTACAAGAGGGTGTAGAGAACCCTTTAAATAGGAAACCAGAGAACATACTCTCTAGGGTTTCGACCATAAACCAAAAAAGGAAAGAAAGAAAACTATAGTCTAAGTTTAACATAAGTTTAGAATGAAATAAAAATGGAACTTCATGTAGTCTTGGACCGAGAATAGCACTTAGGTGATGTGTAGACAAGTTGTGGCCTCGTTAAAAACCTCCCTCCTGGAAAACCTCGTGGGACAAAACCAAAAGCAAGGAAAGAGCACACACCCCATGTCTTGCCTAGACACTAACTCAGCTTGATGTAGAGATGGCTTGAATGGTGATCAAGACATCTCGGATCAGACCTTGTCCAAGACTTTGTTGTTGTGGATGTGAAGTGAGTAATCCAACAACATTCTCCTTAAGCTTCTTGACTCTGGAACGAGTCATGGGACCTTCAGGAATGGCTAGAGCATCCTCATCACGTGGTTGATGCATTGTGGCTTCATGTGGCTCATCTAGACTCTCCTCCTTGTTCTCCTTAGTGATCCGGTCCATGATCACAACAAATGCACTCTTAAAGGTTGCATCCTCAAGCTCTTCAGGTTCAGGTTCATGCTTCCATTCTTTGGTGCTTTCCAGGATCACATCATCCCCTCCCTCTTCAAAAAGATTTGTCCTCAAATCTGTTTTACCTACAATAGAGAGGACCAAGTCAGTAACATTGAATTTTAAAATCAGATTACACTTACCTTGCAAGCCTCTTTGATAGGCATTGTTGCTGACTGGTTTGGATATGTAGAAGGCACTAATCCATTTAGTTCCTGATTCATTACTTAAACCTGACATGTTGAAACAAAGCAAGTTAGCACATGAGAGTTTATCAAAGAATAATAATCTTATCCCAAATTGGTTTTTGCTCGGTTTTGGCTTGTGTGCTGCTTCTGGTGGTGCTTCTTTGATGAGGATGAAGCTAGTGACGTCCTGGTGCTTATCCTGATCCAAATCAGGTGGCTTGAACCGCTTGTCTTCCACATGCTTGTTCTTCCTTCTTGTATGCTTCCAAGCTTCATCATAATCTGCACATGGCTCTTTTGACAAAAACAAGTGCATCATATCTATGTAATTGATAAAAGAACTCTTGAAAACATGATCACTTACCTTAGCATGCTCACCTGGTAGGAATGGCTAGAGCATCATCACCAAGTTGTTGATGCAATGTGGCTTCATGTGGCTCATCTAGACTCTCCTTGTTCTCCTTAGTGATCCGGTCCATGATCACATCATATGCACTCTTAAAGGTTGCATCCTCAGCTACAAGCTCTTCAGGTTCATGCTTCCATTCTTTGGTGCTTTCCATGATCACATCAAAGATTTAGAGAAGAAAGAAGAGAGAGGAAAAGGATTGGTGATATGGTCTGATATTTACCACTTTTAGGCCATGATATCAGCCCTATTTAGAGTCTATTATATGTTTCTGGAGTTTTATTAGAGTGTTTTCAGGTTCAGGTACGTTCTGGAGTACTTTGGTGATTATGGAGCTGTTTGAGATGCAGAACTGCGCAGATGCATCAGAAGTTTATCTATGGAAGGAGATCTTCCCAAGTTTAGATTGAGCTAAGATTTTGACACATGATATAGCTTTGAGTTAGCTTTCCAATTCCACCGTTTTGAGATCCATCTGACGGTTAGATCTAAAGTTATGCCTGATTTACTGAAGCGTAGTCGGTCTGCCTCGCGAAAGGAAGCTGTCAAGAAGATGAATGTGTGTCGATTGAAGGCCCAGCCTTGGTGTCGATCGACGGTGATCCCAGAAGACAGACCCAACTTTTTTTATGGCCGACTTAAGCCCAGAAGCCATCACAAATTACTAAAATACCCTTGCATGACTTTAAACCCTATTTATGTGTTTCTATGCCATTGTTTACACAACAAGCTTTATTTTATTCATAGTTCTAGGTTCTAAGAGAAGAGAGGAACTCTTTCAGAGTTCTCCTGGAACTCCTTTGGTTTTATATTGCTTTCTGTTTTATATCTATTCAGTTTATGCTTTCATCTATCATGTCTAAGTAGATCCATTCGCTAGGTTTAGGTTTTCTAGATTTTTGATGGATTATCCAAATAATAGAACTGCTAGGATGATTATTAGATCCATCAATAGGATTGTTCTTAGTGGCTTTTTTTTAGAGTAATTAACTGGAAACCTGATCATAGGATAGTTAGGCGCACGCGAGAGTATGGTGTACTACCTGAATATAATCATGCTGAGCTAGGTTGTTAGAAACAAATGAGAGTTGATCGAGGAGCCTATTGAACATATTGAATTAGGTCGTAATGCTTAACTCAAGCGACCATCAATCGATGCTAGTTCAATAGCGTCGACCGACGGTCAATCTGAGTTCACAATGAAAGTTGTAACAAAGACTTAGTCAATAGATTAGACTCGCAGCGAGAGCAGGTCGTGTTTTATATTAGATTTTGAGTTTTATGACTAATACCCTTAGCTTCTATCCACTATAATCTTGATTACCTGAATGCAATCGTAAGTTGAGCAATTCTTCGTTCCATAAAAAACAAACTCCTTGATTATTCATTACTATATATTATATGACCTACAGTAGTCTGAAACTCAAGTCTTTTGTATGAGATATCGAGTCTCTGTGGATACGATCCTTAAGTACTGCAATCGATCTCTTATTTGAGAGAGTTGCTCTTGGGGTAATTTGGCACATAAAAATTTGGCGCCGTTGCGGGGAATCTGATCACCATTAGATAGGTGTAGGATTTCATAGAGGTTTTTATTTTTAGCATTACTTACTCTACTTCTCTTTTCTTTTGTTTTAGGTACATATATCTTAGTACCAGGAAGCGATGAAAAGATGATTTTTAGGTTCTACGAAGTGTTGGGTCAAAATCGGTTACGACGGAATCAACGTCGGAAACCTACCGGGAGAATGCGTTTGTTGGGGGGAAACATGGTATTTTTGAAACCAGCATGTACAAATCGTGTTTCTATACGAATGCAGTCTCGAAATCGACTTAGCGCAAGTCTCCCGACAAAAATTTGAAAGAAAGAAACCCGAATCAACCAACTCACCCGTATGGTGAGTTGGACAAGGCCAACTCACATTACGGGTGAGTTGGTCAGCATCTATCAACCAACTCGCCCGTATGGTGAGTTGGACAAGCCTAACTTGCCATATAAACGAGTTGGTCAGCCTTTACCGACCAACTTTCCATACGGGGGAGTTGTTCAGCGCCAACTAGCCATACGGGCGAGTTGGTCAGCCTCAATTGACCAACTCGCTCGTATGGCGAGTTGGAAAAGGCCAATTTTCCATACGGGCAAGTTGGACAAGGCCAACTCGCTATACTAGCGAGTTGGACAGAACGGACCCATCAACTCGCCCATACGGCAAGTTGGATTGTCCAACTCGCCATATGGGCGAGTTTGGATGGCATGACACAAACAACTCGCCCGTAAAACGAGTTGGATAAGGCCAAATCGACGTACAGGCGAGTTGGTACCACGACATGGCCAACTCGCCCGTATGGCGAGTTGGACAAGGCTAACTTGTCAAACGGGCGAGTTAAATTAAACGAGTAATCCGTCTCGTTCGTTTGGAAATTCGGATCAATTCAGTTTCACATTGTCCTTGTTAAACTCCCTCTTTCGATACTTGATCGAACTTATCTATGTTTCGTCTCGATCGGGATTGACATTGGAACCTTACCGAAAGAACTTGTTTTCTCGAGAAAGGATTGGATCGATCGTATGATACGATAACGGTTAACTAAACACCTAGAGTTACACGTCCCATATGAAAGATCCTAACTTTCGGACGACGTCTTCTTAATAATGTTATCTCGATAAAATCGTGGAAACGCCTAAGTCAAAAAACGGCCCGACGAGGTCTAAAGCTTGGCTAAAGGCCCAGTCTTGATTTTATCCAAAATCAAGCCCAAAATTTTTGACGATTTATCTTTTATTTTGCAGGAAACGATAAATGTTAAGTTCGAAGGGATAAATGTAAAGATCGAATGGTAAATGTTAAGTTTCCGAAGATAATCATGAAAATCGGGGAAAATGGAATATTTCCGCGAATCGATTAGTTTGGCCAAGGGGAGAAGGGGAAAGAGAAAACCGCCTCTAGAGGAGTATATAAGGACCTTTAGGCTGATGATGCAGAGAACACAAGAAAATATCTTCTCAGAGCAAACATAGCTTAACACTTAATGCATTCAGGCAACTTTCCGTTTTTGTTATTCGACCTGCGACTCAACTAGGGTTTTGCAGTCTTAGGTTATTAGAACTAGGGATCTCGTCGACAGGTCTCATAGCCTAGGCTCCTATTCTGTTGTAAACGCTCATACGCAAATTCGGAATAAGACATATATTTGCTCTATTTTCGATTCTTACTTTGTTTTCCGTATTTACTTCATATTCTGATTGATTGGCCTGTGGTTTAGCAGATATCTGGGACCTCTGGGAAACTAGGGTTTACCCTGTGTTCCTTATTCAACGGAAATTGACAGTGCGAATTTCGGTTCCCACACAAAGAAGGATTCTACTGATTCACGCATGATCCATAATTCTAAGAGGGCAGTCGACACCCTCCAAGCAGCAATCAACAGTGAAGAGAAACGAGTATCGGTCGACACCATCACCTCGTCTTCGATAGATACCAACACTATGATGTCGGTCGAAATCAAATCTTTGGTATCGATAGACACTACTTGCGGGAAGATAGAGAAGGTCGATGTACTAATACTTAAATTTGACAAGAATGGCTTTTTACGAGACGTAGAAGGTCGCGCTCGCAACAGTGGAGGACATTTGATTTATGCACAGGGGACTGCAATCCCTGATGCTACTAACGTTGCTGTGAATGATAAGACTAAACGAAAAAGACACTTAGAGACTACAACAGTCCTGAAGATTTCTGCGCTAACAGGTGTGCAATGTGTCGTTCTACACATCAGAGGAATGATTTTGAGCTGAATCCTGCATATATCTCTATTGTGGGTCAACATCCCTTTCATGGTCTTCCTCATTAATATCCCCTTAACCACCTTGAAACATTCGAAGATCTAGCGTCGACCATTAAGCGCAATGGAGTTTCTGAAGATTACTAATTCTGCAAGTTATTCCCATACTCTCTTGCTGGAGAAGCAGCATGTTGGTTCAAGAAGTTGTCACCTGAATCTCTCACTACCTAGAATGACATCAAAAACGCCTTCCTCAGAAACTTTCTCTATGATGCTGCAGAAAATCTAGAGATCGACATGAAATCTATGCTGAGATATATGGTAGAGGATGATGAGCAACATGGATCTGAGCCGAGTAGAGCTGAAGATCGCTGATATTATTGATCCGACCTCAACGTCGATCGACACTAAGACGTCAACGTCGATCAATGTTAAGACCTCAGTATCGATCGACACTAACCCCTATTCTCGATCAACACCACTTGACATCCATGAAAGTTTGAGTTTTCTTCAAGACATTGCAGACTCGACACTAGAGTTTAGTCAGTCAATTATAGAGGATTTCTTGGAGATAGAGGATGAGAAACCGAAGAAAATTTGGGTCCGGACTTGGAGATGAAGCTTCATGACGATCAATACACTTCGGGAAAAGATCTGGAGACTTCACCAAAGGCTAACATCGATCGACACCGGCCACCCAACATCGATCGACACTCATCGTTGGATGAGCTGGCAGGATATACAGTTGATCTGGAACCGACAGAGGAAAGAGTGCACAAGTGTGAGACCTCACATCTTTCTGTCCCTAAACATCAGAGACCATCTATCTGCACAGAAGAATCTAATGGCTTTCACAAAAGAGTGAAGAGGATACATCATCCTGTGAAGATTGTGGTTCCATGCGCTGTATTTGACGCTGAATCTCCTATCCCACAATATAGAAGTGTGCATCTAGGTTCCTATTGTGGGGTATTTGATGATTATCAGCATGCAACAGTGATATGGCCTATTTATTACGAGTTTTAGACCATGTTATAGGCTCTATTTGGGTTTGTTATGTGTGTATGTGCTATGTTTTAAGGTGTTTACAGTTCCAGGTACGTTTTGGAGATATATGGAGATACTTAGAGCTTTTGGAACATTTAGAGGAGAATAATCTGTAGCTGATCGTTGTGAGAGTCGAAGTACAAGACTGTCGTCGATCGACGACCCAACCTTGGCGTCGACCGATGTTACATGACCAAGATCGATCGATGTTGCACATCTGCCATCGATCGATGTCCAATTCGCAGACATGCGATTTTCAAGCCTAAGTTAGAGACAATACACAAGATTAAAAGATTACCCCTGGACGAGTTTTGAACTAGATTTTAGGGTTTTATGTATACTTTATGTATTACACTAGAAAGGTGTGTGTGTGGTCTGCAAGATACAGAGTTTGTGCTCCAGCATTCCATTATAGTTTTAGGATTTATTTAAGGGAGAAGATTCATAACTCCTTAGGAAGATTTGTATTGGAACCCCAATATTTTATCTATGCATTATATTCAGAGTATTATTCTTAGTTTAATCATGTCTGAGTAGTTATCAACTAGATTTAGGGTTGAATGATAGCAAACATGGATTAGCCCAAAAGTATGATTGGTAGGTTAAGTTAATATCCATCAATTTAGTTGTGCTTAATCCTTGCATTCTAGAGTAGCTAACTAGGATCTCCAAATTAGGACATGGACGACTGCGAGAGTAGGTTATGTGCCAGAATAGACTCCATTGAACTAGGTTGTTAGGCGCATGCGAGAGCTGGTCTAATTAGCTTGGGGGAACATATCAAATTTTGTTCACACTTCCTTCTGATTTCACCGTCGATCGACACTAGGCCTTAGCCGTTGATCGATGGTCTTTCCTTTTGCTCGCATACGAGAGTTTGAGGTAAAAGGTCAAAATAGTTAATATTTGAGTTCATGAATACTTACATATCCGTGCTTCCTATTCCCTACAATTCATTGAGCTTGAAACCCAAGATCTAGCATATTTACATTTGCATCTAGTTAATCTATCATCAGATTTCCATATTTACATTATCAGCATATTCCCATATTGCATCTATACCTCCTAATAAGGAATATTTTCTTAACCTAATTACTTGTTACTAATATATATATATACCTAGCTTAGTCTTTAGAAATAAGAAATCTATTGTGTGCCATTGTTCTTTGTGGATTCGATCAATAAGTACTACACCTGATCTCTCTTGGCAAGAGTATTATTTTGTGTGTTAGGATTAATGGTTAATTTGACAGTTATTTGTTTAAGATATTTATACCCTGCTAGAACATAAAAACACGCAGTGTCAAATTTGGTGCCGTTGGAGGGGAACATTGATCGTCATTCTATTTAATTTCTAGGATAGGTTTTTCACTTTCAAGTTACTGATTTTTCTTTTTCTTTTTTTTTTCAGGTGGATGCAAAAGAGTACCAGGAGCAATAAAGGACAAGAATTACTCTTCTAAGACCCACAGAAACTCGAACGTACGATCCGCAAAAAAAGACGACAAGCGTCGATCGACAACATCTACTCAGCATCGACCGAAATTTCTTTACGGATAGCATCGACCAACATCATAACTCTAGCATCGACTGACATTGATCACTCACCATCGTTCGATAGCATCTCACCCGCATCGGTCGACGACAACAAACGAGTTCAGATTGTTGCGTCAGTTGTAGTGGTTCAAAATGAGAATGGAGACTTGCATGACATCAATGCTCATCTGCGTAATGCAGCAGGTCAAAGGATAGATGATCAGGGGACTGTAGTCCCTGACACAGAAGCAGAAGCAGAAGCAGACGCTGCAATAGCTCACTTGAAGCTAACGCTTAAGCTGCTCAGAGAACACTGGCTGACTACAACCGTCTAGACCAGTTCTACGCCAACAGATCCGCCATTCGCCTTCTAGCTTTTCAAAGAAACGATTTTGAGATCAAGTCCGCTTTCTTTGGACTTGTAGCGCAGACACCTTACCATGGGTTGCGACATGAGCACCCTATGGATCATCTGGAGTGATTTGAGGATCTAGTGACTGCTATTAAAGCCAACGGAGTCCCTGAGGACTATCTTTTCTGTAAGCTCTTCAAATACTCACTTGCTGGAGAAGGTTCATATTGGCTTAAGCAGTTACCACCAGGATCTCTGACATCCTGGACTGACATTTAGAACGCCTTCTTGCGTAACTTCTTTGATGACGCGAGAGCAAAAGATCTGAGGAGCAAGATTGCTATCTTTTCACAAAAACCTTCAGAGTCTTTCAGAAACTCATGGATCAGATTGAAGTCATACCAGAGAGACTGTCCACATCACTGGTTCAACGAAGTGCAGCTTCTTAAAACTTTATTCAGAGGTATTGGATACATGATCAGATGGCTTTGGACACAGCTAGTGAAGGAAATTTCAGCACCAAAAGCCATGAAGAACCTACAAAATTGATTGAGAATCTAGCATCTAGCAGCAGTACCAAGAACAGAGATTTTGAGAGAAGGACATCAGTCCCAGCTGTAAACAAGGAGCAAATTGAAGAGGTCAAAGCAAAGCTGGATAGTGTTCAGAATTTTCTCAGAAAGCAGGTCACTTTTGTAGAGGTAGAAGCAATAGAGTCTGGACAAGATGAGATTGAAGAAGAGGATGTGAACTACATTGATGGGAATGTTTTCCAGAGACAAGGGAATCCACGTTTCAACAGGAACTCCTATGGTACTGGTCAAAGGAGTAACTTTAATCAGAGTTTGCAGTGAAGACCCTTCAACGACAACACGACTTATGGATCTTTCTACTACCAGAATTCTCCTCCAAAAGCTCAGGAAAGCAAGATTGAAGCAATGGTTGATAAAATTTTAGAGGGACAACAGAAGATGACTGTGGATTTCAATGGAAAGATAGATGGTCTGTACCTCAACCTCAATACCAAGTTCAAAAACCTCAGCACCCATTTGAAGAGGTTGGAGAATCAAGTGATGCAGACAAGTGAGACCATTAGGAGGCATGAGAGCCTGATTAAGGAAAAGATAGAGGCTGGAAATAAGAACCACATCAATGCATTGATTGATGATGATCTCTGGCAGGAAGAGAAGCCCCAATACAGCAACTTTGATGTGGCAAATTCCATGTCACTCGGCAATTCCTGTTCGCATAGATCGACACAAGACAACGAGCATCGATCGACGGCGAGTACTGCAGTATCAGTAGCTTCTTGTGAGTCGACAAACATCGATTGACATAAAATTCCATGCATCGATCAACATAGAGACAAAAGCATCGGTCGACAGTGCAACTTTAGCGTTGATCGACATAGTAGAAACCTAGTTCGATTGCCTAACCTCAACGTAAGTCTGATTGTGTGTCCAACATCAACAATTTCCGAGCAGAATAAATACACATCTGAAGCTATGGATCTTGATAGAGAAGCTGAAGAACACTTCAAGAGGAAGCAAAAGATCCCTAAACATCAACGCAGAGAAGCCAATGAAAAAGAGATGGATAGCTTTGCTAAAAGAGTTTTCAAAATTCCTTTCGATATTCCTTTTAATGAAGCTTATTATACTCACAGATTGTGGATGTTTTTCAGGGAAACAAGGGAGACAGATGATGATATAGAATTCATGTTCAATAACCTCAGAGAGAAGATAAAGCAGAGGACTTGTCTGAAGAAGGAAAGTGACCCTGGGAAGTTTGTGGTTCTATGCTTAATAGAAGGCCACGAATATCCCAACGCCCTCTGTGATACTGGATCATCAGTGAGTAATATGCCAAAGTCTATGACAGAGGAGCTGAACCTAAGACTGGAAACCTCCAATGATTCATTCACATTCGTAGTCTGCTCAAGAGTGAACTCAGGAGGGATGGTAAAAGCTGTTTCAGTGCATATCAACAACACCCTAGTCCCAATGGACTTCCATGTGATGGACATCAGGATAGATTGGAACTCTTCACTACTACTTGGGAGAGCATTCATGGCTACCGTAGGAGCCAACTGCGATATGAAGTTAAACATGTTGTATCTATCGCTAATTGATCAAAATATTTTTTATGAACCTGTTAAAAATAAGAACAAAGCTACTCTAATTGAATTATCTAATGATGCAGAACTTGTGGCCACATGCTTATGCGATTACGAGTTCAATAAGGAATCGGTAGATGGAGCATCGATCGACACCCAACCCCTACCATCATTCGACAGTCCTGAAAATCAACAATCAATTGACACCTAACCCCTACCATCGATCGACAGTCCTGCAAATCAACAATCGATCGACACCCACCCTTCAATGTCGATCGACACCCATAATCCAGAACCGATCAACACCCACCATGCAGATTTCATTTACAACCTAGCCTACCTCGAGTACGATGAAAACTACAGATAATAAGAGATGATCGAGTACCAAGGGATTGATATGGAAGAATCTGGTGTTTTCCATTTTTCCCATCAACTCGGGAAATTGACATTGATCGACGGTAACCACTCACCATCGTTCGATACTTGTCATATTTCAGAGTCTAAACCAGATTCAGCAGAAGAACGCAAAAGAGAATATGGTTATCTACAACCAGATGAGTTCGGTATTATGAGAGATTCAGATGGTCACGCAACAGCTATGGATGGCAGAATTATACATGTCACAAAGGAAGATGTGGCAGATATACTTGCGATGGCTAATGGAGCTGGAAACCTTTTTGGTCAGCAGTCTGATTATCGAGCATCGATCGATGGTCCACATACCCCATCGATCGACACCAATCCAGTTTACCAAGGATACAGTGAAGCTTACGAAGAATACAATTCAGATTACAGAGAAGAAGAGCTGATTGAGTCTCGCGGCCTAGCACTGGAAGAAGCTGGCTGGGTAATTGATAGGGCCTGATATTTAACATTACTGTGCCATGATATCAGCCCTATTTAGAGCTTATTACATGTGTTTGGAGTATGTTTTAGAGAATTTTCAGGTTCAGGTACGTTCTGGAGAACTTTGGTGATTCTGGAGCTTTTAGAGATGTAGAACTGCGCAGATGTGTCAGACATTTAGCTATGGATGGAGACCTTCCCACGGTGAGATTTAGCTTATATTTTGATAGAATATATATCTTTGAGTTATATTTGTAATGCCACCGGTTTCAGGTCAATCTGACGGTTAGATCTAAAGTTATGCCTGATTTACTGAAGCGTGTTCTTTCTGCCTCTTGAGAGGAAGCTGCCGAGGGGATGAATGAGTGTCGATCGA
This sequence comes from Moricandia moricandioides, assembly GCA_905132885.1. Lineage (NCBI taxonomy): Eukaryota > Viridiplantae > Streptophyta > Magnoliopsida > Brassicales > Brassicaceae > Moricandia > Moricandia moricandioides. Next base: position 13,059 of record CAJHQQ010002839.1, read on the forward strand.
CGGCACAGCCTTACCATCGATCGAAGGTGATCCCATAAGACAGGTCCTACTTGTTTTATATCCGACTTAAGCCCAGAAGCCATCAAAAATAACCAAAATACCCATGGACGACTTAAAACGATATTTATATGTTTATATGCCATTGTTTTGGCAATAAGCTTTATTCTATCTATTGTTCTAGGGTTAGGAGAGAAGGTAGGAACTCCTTCAGAGTCCTCCTGGAACACCTTTGGTTTTATATTATATATATTCTATTCATCTATGATTTCTGTTACTAAGATCATGTTTGAGTAAATCTCTTGTTAGGTTTAGGGTTTATTAATGGTATTGATAGATTAGCCAAACAACAGAATTGCCAGGGTGGTTATTAGATCTATCAATTGAATTGTGTTTATTGCTTGTGTTGTAGGGTAGCTAACTAGAACCCTGATCATAGGATATTTAAGCGCAAGCAAGAGCATGGTATACTACCAGAATTAATCCAGTTGAGCTAAGTTGCTAGAAACAAATGAGAGTTAGTTTAGTTAATTTAGTGAACTTATCGAATTAAATCATAAAGCTTGACTCAATAGACCATCGATCGACGCAGGCTCATTTCCATCGAATGACGATCATTCCGTGTCAACAAGCGAGAGCTGAGACATCGGACTTAGTCAATAGACTAGACTCGCAGCGAGAGCTGGTCGTCTTTTACATTAGATATCGAGTTCTATGATTAATACCCTTAGTTTATATCCTCTATATTCCACTTGCCTGAAACCCTAGATCTAGCTATTTATTATTATTGTTTACTTACCAATCAATCAACTATCTGCTATAGTTTATTTACTGCTTATTAATTTATTTGTCTAGCTTAATCGCGACTGTATTGAGTTTATTGTGTGCCCACGCTCCTTGTGGATTCGATCCTTAAATACTACAATTTGACCTCTCTTGGCAAGAGTAGTTTGTAGGATTATTTTGATAGAATTTCCATTGAAATACATAAAAACCATCTCAGACTGTATAACACTGGTGATAGTGTTGTTTAAGTCTGGGGGGAGGTTTACTCATATTGTGTTCTATTTTGAGTTTTCTTTTGTATACTTATTCTTCAAAAAAAAGGAGTAGAAACTTAAGGTTTACCACGATCGACCATGGATCATGACCATCGGTCGACAACATCCATATGCCATCGATCGACAATCTTTTACAGAGTCTGGTATCGAGTTTCTTTTTTAAGCTATTTACTTATGAATTGATTATTCCTAAACCAATGTGGGACGGATTACACTGGGGACAATGTAATTTAAGTCTGGGAGGTTCGCTAATGGTATTTTCTTTTTTAGATTTATTTCTATATTTATAAGTTTTACAAAGTTTTTATTGAGTCAAGAAGGAGAATATGATCAAGATTTATTATTCACTAACCACACTTTAGCACAATTCTTAGAAAGTTGTTTGCAGAGATTACTAGAGATACCAAAGTGGATCATCATGCCACTATATCACACTTGCTTAGAAAGTTTGAAGGGACCGAAGCTGATTTCCAACACTAAACCTAACATGATTAGCTTGCTTTGGGATTTGGTATACACTGGATCGGATTTCTTCTGCAAGTCTGGAAGGTAAAAGTTTGTGTGCTTCTGACTCCCCTCTATGTCCCCTTCAAATTAAAAATAAGAAGAGTCGAACAGGATTTGGTGGCTACAACCATTAAAGCTTGATTCATATGATTCTAGAAAGAGATAAAAGTCAAAAAGAAGTGAATAGGATCTGGTGGCAAAAACCATTAGGGTTTGATTCATGGAAACCTGTCCAAATTTCTCAGTTAGTTAAAAAAAAGAAAATGATACCCTCAAAAGAAGGGAGACATTAACTGAGAAGAAGTGAGAAGAGAGAGAGGAAAGGAATCAGAGAAGACTACCTGTGTGTTCAGATACTTGCAAAGGTAAGAGTCCATATATCCTTTGATCGACAATCCCAAGGTAAAGCCTGCACTTTTATTTTATGCAAATAAATGAAATCAGTAGAGGGGCGAGTCAGACTAGTATTAGCTAAGTTGTTGGTAGGGTGATAGTGATACTTAGATATTGAGTCTCAGCTTTTCAAAACCTCTTTCACAAGCTTTGTTTGCTTGAGGACAAGCAAAATGTTAAGTCTGGGGTAGTTGATAGGGCTGATATTTACCAATATTGTGCCATGATATCAGCCCAATTTAGATTCTATTACATGTTTTTTTTGGAGTATGCTTTAGAGTATTTTCAGGTTCAGGTACGTTCTGGAGAACTTTGTTGATTTTGGAGATTTTAGAGATGCAGAACTGCACATATGCGTCAGATGTTTAGCTAAGAACGGAGAACTTCCCACAGTTTGATTTAGCTTATCTTTTGACATAAGATTTATCTTTGAGTTATATTTCCAATGCCACCGGTTTTAGGTCAATCTGACGGTTAGATCTAAAGGTATGCCCGATTTACTGAAGTGTGGTCTGTCTGCCTTGTGAGAGGAAGTTGTCGAGGGGGTGAATGAGTGTCGATCGATGGCACAACCTTACCATTGATTGACGGTGATCCCAGAAGACAGGCCCAACTTTTTTTATATCCGACTTAAACCCAAACACCATCACAAATTACCAAAATACCCATGGACGACCTTAAACCCTATTTATATGTTTCTATGCCATTATTTAGGCACCATGCTTTATTCTCTCTATTGTTCTAGGGTTAGGAGAGAAGGGAGGAACTTCTTCATAGTCATCATTGAACTCCTTTGGTTGTATATTATATCTATTATATTCATCTATTATTTCTGTGACAAAGATCATGTCTGAGTAGATCTCTTGTTAGGTTTAGGGTTTATTAATGGTATTGATAGATTAGCCAAACAATAGAATTGCTAGGGTGATTATTAGATCTATCAAAAGACTTGATTTTATTGCTTGTGTTCAAGAGTAGCTAACTAGAACCTGATCATAGGATAGTTAGGCGAAAGCCAGAGCATGGTTTACTACTAGAATTAATTTTGTTAAGATAAGTTTCTAGAAACAAATGAGAGTTGATTTAGTTAATTTAGTGAACTTATCGAATAAGATCATAAAGCTTGACTCAAGAGACCATAGATCGACGCAGGCTCATTGCCATCGCTTGACGGTCATTCCGTGTCAACAAGCGAGAGCTGAGACATTAGACTTAGTCAATAGATTAAACTCGCAGCGAGACTTGGTCGTCTTTTACATTAGATATCGAGTTCTATGATTAATAACTTTAGCTTCAATCATCTAAAATCCATTTGCCTGAAACCTTAGATCTAGCTGTTTATTATTATTGTTTAATTAACAATCAATCAAATATCTGATATAGTTTATTTACTGCTTATTAATCTATTTACCTAGCTTAATCGCGATTGTATTGAGTTTATTTTGTGCCCACGCTCCGTGTGGATTCGATCCCTAAATACTACAATTTGACCTCTCTTGGAAAGAGTAGTTCGGAGGGTTAATTTGATAATTTGAAATACATAAAAAACCTCCTGTCATTAATGAACGCGAGAGTGGGCAATCCAACATCAATAATCGGTCTATCTTGGCCATTAAACGACATCAAACGAAAACAAGAACATTTACTTGGAACAGAAGATACAGAAGATGGTTCTCTCAGACCAGATGAGTCTGGAATTTTCAGAGATATAGAAGGACGTGCGCGAGATCTCTATGGGAGAACTCTAAATCTACCTAAGGAGGATGTAGCAGACGCCCTTGTTATGGCAAACAGATCAGGAACTGTACTTGGACAACAGCAACAACTATCGACCGACCCAATGGTACCAGCATCGATCGACAACAAGGAGCAGAAGCACGAGCCAATTCAAACTCAACCATCGATCGACAACAAGAAGAACGCATCGATCAATACCACTATTCTAGGGTCAACGAGTTCTGTACATCTAACCCCTTTATTTCAGAAACTCCATGACCGATCAGTTAGATAAATCCCCTACTGATAGACGGTCGTATAGAACATGGAACAAGAGCTTATGATGTTGATGGTAAAAGAATTTTCTTCTGGTAAAAGAAAGATAAGTATGGCATCTACAGAGATGAGAATGGTAATGCACGAGCTATAGACGGAAGAGTCGTGAATGTGCAAGAAGAAGACATCAAAGCAGTTCTAGAGAGAGCAACTATGTTTGAGTACAGCTGCATATGTTTACCTGAACATGCAGCAAAGATCGCTATGTCTACAAAGAAGCAAGAGACATACAACTGACCAGAGATTGATGATATTGTGCATGAGATCTACAAAGCTCAAGATATGTCACTGGATGATTTCTACTAGAGGCTTGATGATGTCTACTATCCTATAGACAAAGGCCTCACCGGTTTGACTACACGCATGGATGAGATGAAGCGAGATATGGATATTGTTCAGAGACATCATGCGAGTGGACCGGTTAGAGTGACATCGATCAACGGCAGCATCATGCCATCGATCGATACTGAGTTCGACAGACATAAGTCCGAAGCAGAACACCACTTAGAAGACAGGTTTGATGAAATTGTTTTTTCACAGATAAAGGAAGATATTTCTCAGAAATTGTAGGTTATATCAGAGACTACAGCTGCCAGACTTAGAATGCTACAGCACAGTATTAAGAATCTACAGAGAAGAATGCATTTAGTGGTGGTTACTAAGGAGATCATAAAGAATGAAAAAGCCAGAGGAGATCAAACAATGAGAAGCTTCGGTGGTACATGGTTTCAGAAGAGCAAAGAAGATGTAGACACTTGTTTTCCAAGTGTTGATCCACCTCCATTCTAGTGAGAAAGTTCACAACGTCGAGCTTAAGACTATAACCAAGCGCTGAGTGGGAGGCTTTACCCACTGTTTAGTAAGTTTTTAATTAGTTTTTGATTATATTAGTCTAATTTTGAATTTTATTTTATTATTGCAGGTTTTCAAAAAAAAAACCCGAGGAAGATATTCTACATAGAGCATCGACCGACACTTGATCATTGTCGATCGACGGAGTAATCCTAGTATCGATCGATCTCCACTTAACTGTGCCGATCGAAGGTCACCATCATCAAGCAGGTATATCATTTTTCCTTGTTAAATTTGGTCCTTATGATTTATTTCTTCACCAATCTCAGACTGTATAACACTTGTGATATAGTTGTTTAAGTCTGGGGAGGTATTACTGATATTGTGTTCTTTTTGGAGTTTTATAAGGAGTAGAAACTTATAGGTGTACCATCGATCAATTTTAAAGAATCACCATCGATCGACCATGGATCATGACAATCGGTCGACACCATCCACCTACCATCGATCGACGCTCTCTTACATAGAGAAGTATCGAGTTTTATACTTAAACTATTTACTTATGATTTAATTATTTTAACCAATCCGGGGCGGATTACACTGGGGACAGTGTAATTTAAGGCTGGGGGAGGTTCGCTAATGCTATTTTATTGTTTTTGAGTTTTATTTACTATATCTATATAAGTTTTTCAAAAAGTTTTATTGAGTCTAAAAGATGACAATGATCAAGATTTATTATTGACTAACCATGCTATAAGCACCAATCTTAGAAGGTTGTTTGTAGAGATTACTAGAGATACTAAAGGATCATCCTGCCCCTATATCACACTTGCCTAGAAATTTTGAAGGAACCGAAGCTGATTTCCAACACTAATCCTAACATTATTTGCTTATTTTGGGATTGGGTATACATTGGACTGGATTCCTTCTGCAAGTCTGGAAGGTAAAACTCTGTGTGTTTCTGATTCCCCTCTCTCTCCCCTTCATATTAAAAAAGGAGTCGAACAGGATTTGGTGGCTACAACTATTAAAGCCTGATTCATATGATTCAAGAATGAGATAAAGGTCAAAAACAAGTGAACAGGATTTGGTGGCAAAAACCATTAGGGCTTGATTCATGGAAGCCTATCCGAATATCTCAGTCAATTAAAAAATAAAATGATACCCTATAAAGAAGGGAGACACTGACTGAGAAGAAGTGAGAAGAGAGAGAGGAAAGAGATCAGAGAAGACTACCTATGTGTTAAGATACTTGCAGAGGTAAGAGTCCATATGTCCTTTGATCAATACTCCCAAGGTAAAGACTGCATTTTTATTTTATGCAAAGAAATGAAATCAGTAGAGGGGCGAGTCAAACTAGTATTTGCTAAGTTGTTTATAGAATGGATTTGGTTGATATACTAGGATAGGGTATATAAAGTTTCTCTGTGATTGACCTGATAAGATGTGAATGCAATAAAGTAACATAACAGTTATACTTAGACATTATGTGAGTCTTCGTTTTTCAAAACCTCTTACACCTGTTCTCTCTTAGAAAGAGTATTATTTTGTGTGTTAGGATTAAGGATTCATTTGACAGTTATTTGTTTATGGTATTTATACCCTGCTATAACATAAAACACGCAGTGTCAAACAGATTCTCAACGAGGGTTGAGATTTACAAGAAAAGTCGACAAAGCCAACACAGTATCGAACAACATCAACAATCACGCATCAATCGACACTTCACACTCTGCGTCGATCGACACCCCTAGCGCATCTCTTCACGCAGAAACAGAAAAAGCCAAGTTTGGGGGAAAGAGCATAAAGAAGAAGGAGAAGAAGAAGAGGAAAAGAACCAAGGGTGGTTATGAATTGTCATTGATTACACACTTCTCAGATGGTGTCAGGAAATACAGAGTGCCCAGCAGATGCTTCTCACAACTCTTTGCAATGCTTCGAGCACTCCTTGTTCCTGAGATGATAGACAAAGGATAAGAGTCTATGGAGTCTTGGACATTGGGAAATTGTTTTGGAGAAAGTACCCAATCTCATCCAGTCTGAATCAAATCTCCAGAAGTCAAGCTAATGACTATAACCAAGCGCTGAGTGGGAGGCAACCCACTGTTTAGTAAGTTTTCAATTGGTTTTTACTTATGCTAGTTTTCATTTCGGTATTTATTTTACTTTTGAAGGTTTTTAAGAGAAGGAGTAGAATGTTTGAGCTCACCATCGGTCGACACCATCAGCTCACCATCGGTCGACGGCTTGGATGGTTCACCATCAGTCGACACTCACAACACACCATCAGTTGACACTCCTTTCGGATTTCGGTATACTCGACTTTCTCTACAACAAACCAGGACGGAATTACACTTGGGACAGTGTAATGTAAGTCTGGGAGAGGTTCGCTGATGCTATTTATTGTTTTGAGCTTTTATTTACTATATCTATATAAGTTTTTCAAAAATTTTATTGAGTCAAGAAGGAGATTATGATCATATTTATATGTTCACTTGTTCTCTAACCAAACTATTTCACATTCCTAGACTTGTTGCTTGCATAGGGTACTAGAGATACCAAAGTGGATAATCCTGCCACTATATCACACTTTCTTAGAAAATTTGAAGGAAGCGAAGCTAACCTCCAACCTAATACTGACTTACTTGTTTTCTTTGGGGTTTCGCATACATTGGATAGGATTCTTCATGCAGGTCTTGAAGGTAAAAGTTTGTGTGCTTCTGATTCCCTTCGCTCGCTCTCTTCGGCATCTATAAAAAGAAAGAGAGAAAATGTCTAGATGATTTCCTGAGATACAGAGGAGTAGGTACATTACCGATGACCCCATTATTCTAATTCAAAGGAATGATCACACATCGTTGGAAGCGAGGGGTAGGTACATTATCGATGACCCCACTATTCGCCTACACTTTTTTCAAAAAAAGGAAAAGAAGAAATCGAAAACTAGATGGCAAGATGGACTGTATCAGTATCATTGTTCATTGCGTTTGAGATTTAAAAAGATTCAGAGAAGAGAGAAAAGAGGGAAGAAAGCGATCAGAGAAGACTACTACATGTGTCTTCAGAATACTTGCAGGGGTAAGAGTCCATGTGTCCTTTGATCGATACTCCCAAGGTAAATCTTACACATCTATTTATGCAAGAAATAAGGTTAGTAGAGGGGTGAGTCAGACTAGTATTCACTAAGTTGTTGGTAGAATGGATTTGGTTGCTATACTAGGATAAGGTATATAAAATTTCTCTAAGATTAGCATGTATTTGATGTGGTTGCAACATAGTAGAGGTGATAAGGATGAGTTAAAGATATTGTGATTCCCCGCGTTTTCAAACCTCTTCCACAGGTTTACCCTTGGTTCGCTTGAGGACATGCACAAGGTTAAGTCTGGGGAGTTGATATGGTGTGGGGGAGTTGATAGGGTCTGATATTTACAACTTTTAGGCCATGATATCAGCCCTATTTAGAGTCTATTATATGTTTCTGGAGTTGTATTAGAGTATTTTTAGGTTTAGGTACGTTCTGGAGTACTTTGGTGATTCTGAAGCTGTTCGAGATGAAGAACTACACAGATGCGTCAGAAGTTTAACAATAGATGGAGATCTTCCCATGGTGACATTGAGATGAGATTTTTACACATGATAGAAATTTGAGGTAACGTTCCAATGCCACCGGGTTGTGGTCCATCTGACAGTTAAATCTAATTTTATGCCCGATTTACTGAAGAGTGGTCTGTCTGCCTCGCGAGAGGAAGCTGTCGAGAAGATGAATGAGTATCGATCGATGCCCCAGTGTTGGTATCGATCGACGGTGATCCCAGAAGACAGGCCCGACTTTTTTTATGACCGACTTAAGCCCAGAAGCCATCAAAAATTACCAGAATACCCTTGCATGACTTTAAACTCTATTTATGTGTTTTTAAGCCTTTGTTTAGGCAACAAGATTTATTCTATTCATAGTATTAGGTTAGGAGAGAAGAGAGAATTCCTTTACAGTTCTCCTAGAACTCCTTTGGTTTTATGCTTTCATCTATCATGTCTGAGTAGATCCATCTGCTAGGTTTAGGGTTTTTAGGATTTTGATGGATTAGCCAGATAATAGAACTACTAGGAAAATTATTAGATCTATCAATAGGATTTTTCTTAATGCTTGTGTCTAGAGTAATTAACTGGAAACCTGTTCATAGGATAGTTAGGCGCACGCGAGAGCATGGTCTATTACATGAATATAATCCTGCTGAGCTAGGTTGTTAGAAACAAATGAGAGTTGATCTAGGAACCTAGTGAACATATTGAATTAGGTCGTAATGCTTGAATCAAGCGACCATCGATCGATGTTAGTTCACAACGAGAGTTGGAACAAAGACTTAGTCAATAGATTAGACTCGCAGCGACAGCTGGTCGTCTTTTATTTTAGATATCGAGTTCTATGACTAATACCCTTAGCTTCTATCCACTATAACCCTGATTACCTAAATGAAACCCTAAGTCTAGCAATTCTTCCTTCCATAAAACAACAAACTCCTTGATTATTCATTACTCTATATATTATCTGACCTAGGATAGTCTGAAACTCAAGTCTATTGTGTGAGATATCGAGTCTATGTAGATATGATCCTTAAGTACTGCAATCGATATCTTATTTGGGAGATTTGCTCTTGGGGTAATTTGAGCACATCAATTGGAAAGGAATACTTGTGGTTCAGGCATTTTCTGGGGTAATAGTTCACGCGTCCTCTGATTGATATTCCCAGGATAAAGCCTAAACTTTATATTATGTAAAGAAATGAGGATAATAGAGGGGTACATCATATTGCTTCTGGTAATGATGTGGTAAGGAAAACTGATTATCTACGCAAAGTACATGGAAATATTTTGGATGTGGTTGCAACAGAAATTGAGGTGATGACAATGTTTCAGGAGTTGCTAAATCCCTTGTGTTTTTAAACTTCTCAGTGATTTATTCTATGTTTTGGTTGAGGGCAAGCAAAGGATAAGTCTGGGGGAGTTGATATGTCATGGTTTTTACATATTTTCACCCATGATATATATATATATATATATATATCTGTATATATATATATATATGTGTGTGTGTGTGTGTGTGTTTTAGAGTCTTCTATATGCATTTGGTATTGTTTCAGAGTATTTTCATGTCTAGGTACCCATTGGAAGCAATTGGAGCTTTTGGATTATTTTGAATATTGAAGAATGTTATGCTGAAAACCCGATGTTGGAGGCAGATTAGACGTTGAGCATCGATTGAAAATACACCATGAGTGTCGATCGACGGTCCATACTTCTGAGAGTTTAATGTTGATTCGAGGAAATTACAAGTTTTACCTAGAAGTTCCCTGTATTGCAAGTTAAGTCTCTGCTGAATATTTAACTACTTATTAGGTTACTTAACAGTTCTGTAACCTAAGTTGGAACATCTTGTTGCACCTATTGAGCCGCATTAATACCATTGGAGAGAGTGTGTGACACCCCCGATTGTAGATGACCGGAAATGACACGGTCGATGTTCCCCGAAAGCCGACCTGAGGTTCACGGAAAATATTCCGTTCACTTTGGACTAGCAATCTGAGAACACCAACGTTCCTACCGGATATCGACCAAGGCTTTTCAACCCGACTGAGTAACCAATAGTTAGTTCATCCCGGACAAGGACTAATATCATATCAGTTCTTGTGATTTATAAACATCATTCATACATTATTTATTTACTTTTAAACATCTTACAAAGTGTTATAGTTTTACCCTACGGCCAAACACCCAACAACGTAAAGTAAATATACATCAAAAGATACGTTGCAAGGACAGAAAAATACTACCCCTTGTTGGTCGTTCCTTCCGTCCAAAAAGAAAAGGTCTCCCAACTAGTGGTTACCTGCACACACAACAATAAGTCGTGAGTAACTAGTTTATCCAGTGAATCTAGATCACTACACAAACAATAGTACAATCAAACAGTCATCAAAACATAAACATTAACATACAAGTACTTGAATTATACTTAAATATATTATTTGTCAATGTGAATCTCATTTTATTTATTACTTCCTTGTTACCCACCCTTCATCACTTCAATTATAATTACACTATATATGGACAAACCACAAAAGCTAACCGAAAGTAGTGAGTTAGCATTACCATCATCCTTGAACGTCTTAGTGAACATTCGGGACTGCATCGTCAGGCAGTACACGGCCTCCAGGGTGCTACCCCATCATCGTGTCTTCATGACCTTGTTCCATTCGCAGGACCAAGTGACGGTAATGCGGGAATTTAGGGATAGTGATTTAATAATGAGTTTTCACTTAATACTTGATTCCATAATTATTTCATAATTAATCCATGCATGATTTATACTTATAATTAGTACTTGAGAACTAGTACTAAGAGGTCACTTAAACTCAATGTATACTTTCAAATATTTTTTTAAGTGTTAAGTGTTTAGATTAAGTAAACACCATACATTTTCAAAGGATTATGAGACTTTACTAATTAACTGATATAGTTCTATTCCATTCAATCACACACACATATGTGATATAACACCACATCACCCTAGACTCACCTACATATTGGTCTTGAAACTGACTTGGACAAGTCTTGAAACGTTCTTGTACTAGGCAGGATTGACCTAATATAAGCAGTTCGAAAACATGTCCATCCATCCAAACAATTCGGTTCTGAAGAACGAGTTTGACTTCGATCTAATCAGCTCGGCTGAGGACATAACTTTGCAGTTTATACTAACTCAGACTAGATCAGTACGTGATAGGTTCAGACCATAAACAGCTTGGCTCAGACCAGTACTAGACATGATCAAATCTGTTCGGTTCAGAACAATAATATTCTGGCAGTTTGGTTCACTCTGACTACTTAAATGAGTTAAGTTAACGCTCGGTTCTACTCCTCCTATATAATATCAGTTTGTTTCAGACAAGGTTGATTCAGGACAAGGTCAGTTCATCTCATTTTAACTTCACTCAGACCATAAACAGTTTAGCTAGCAGTTTCCAAAGATTGATTCCAACTGAAACTAAACTAAACTGATCAGTACACCATCTTAAACAAGTGATACGACCATGATATTAGCTTAAAAACACATGGAATTTCTCATAACATGGTTAAGGCAGGTAGATGAGATTTATCCTAGATCACCAAGGTTAGATGGTCTTAAAAGGATCTCATCTCCAAGCTTTACGCACGGCTGTACAGTATCACAAAGAGAGATGAGGGTTTGATTCATAACAGAAACTGAACTAGGTCTAGGGCTTAATCATACTCCCTTACCTTCTGATCTTTCTCAAGAAAACAAACTGAGCCAACTGGTGGATGAATTTCGTTCAGGTTTCTTCTTCATCTTTCTCTTGATTTCACCTTCTTTCTCTCCGATTTTTCCACTGAAATTCTCTGTCTTTTTTTAGCAACCAAAAACGTGCAAGAAGCTAACTGAAGTGGTTATAAAGATGTGGAGGAGTCCAAGCTGAGTGTCTCAGCTTAACACAAAGCAGAAGTAAGCAATGACCGCTGGCGTCCTGATTTACCACACCCAGCCACCAGTAGCTTCCATTTCCTTCCTTTAAAGAAAGGTTCATATATCATGTGCTTCTCACATTATCTGTCCAGCAAGCAAGCAAGCAGGCAGATTGTGCTTGTTATGTGACTTTTGCTGAGAAATCAGGCAGACAAGCTGGTGAAGGACCATGGATGATTTATAAGGGATTTTACGAAGCTGGTTGGTAATTTTTGGACAGTTTTCGATTAAAATTTTCTTGACCTTTAAATCTCATCCTGCTTCAACCAAACTCGTCCAGCTTAAATAAAATTCGACCACCATAATTAATACTCGACCAGAACTATCAAGGGAAGTCCTTTCGACCACAATACGATCCCGTCGAGCCATTAGTTCATTGGTTCAATCATTATTTTTATTTATGATCGATTAAACTCGAATCTGACTTATTAAAATTTTCTCGACCAAAATTATATCCACTCGTGAGGGTAATTACACTCTTCCCCCTCAATGGAATTCTTCCCCGAATTCTCAAAACATACAAGTGGACTCTTCACTGGACATCTGGGGTATCTGAGAAGAGGTCTAGGTAGTCATCTCTGAACTTATCTTCACCCTCCCATGTGACTACAACTCTCTGACGCTTGCCCAAAATACTTGAACTTGAGAAATCTCTCTGTTCTTCAATATCTTGACACGACGCTCGCCTTTCTGCAAAGGACCTTCATGATAAGTTAGGTTGGGTTGCAGATTCTCTGGCCGTTGTGGCTTGAACATATTTGGATCCGGAATATGCTTACGCAACATCGATACATGAAATACCGGGTGCATAGGTATATCAGGTGGAAGTTCAAGTCGGTAGTCTACTTCTCCAACTGTAGCAACAATTCTGTACGGACCAATGTAGCAGGTTGCCAGTTTTCCAACCTTCCCAAACAGATCCTTTCCTTTATGGGCAGTTACTTTCAAGAAGACTAGATCAGTCACTGCAACGATGACTTCTCTTCTACCACGGTCAGCATACATCTTCTGGCGGTCTTGGGCTTTCTTCATATTTTCTTGAATTATCCTTACTTTCTCGGCAGTCTCATCTACTATCTCTCGACCAAGGATTCTTCGTTGACCAAATTCACTCCAACACACTGGTGTTCTACATGGTCGACCATACAGTGCTTCGTACGGTGACATACCGATACTTCAGTGATAGCTGTTGTTGTAGGAGAATTCTATCAGCGGCAAAAAATTATTCCACGGACTATTCCAGTCAAGGATACACAACCTTAACAGATCGTCAAGAGTTTTGATGGTTTGTTCGGTTTGGAAATCGGTTTCTGGATGAAACGCAGTACTCATATATAAGTTAGTACCCAATGATTGTTGGAAGGCTCGCCAAAAATCATCTGTAAAGCTCGGTCTGATACTATATTTTATGGTACTCCATGAAGCTTTACTATTTCTTCCAAGTATAGCTATGCTAAAGTCTCTACTTTGTCTGTGAGTTTCATCAGTAGGAAATGAGCGGACTTGGTAAGACGAACGACTACTACCCAAACAACATCATTCCCGCGGCCTGGTGCTCGAGGTAAACGAGTTTGACTTCGATCTAATCAGCTCGGCTGAGGAAATAACTTTGCAGTTTATACTTACTCAGACTAGATCAGTACGTGATAGGTTCAGACCATAAACAGCTTGGCTCAGACCAGTACTAGACATGATCAAATCTGTTCGGTTCAGAACAATAATATTCTGGCAGTTTGGTTCACTCTAACTACTTAAATGAGTTAAGTTAAGGCTTGGTTCTACTCCTCCTATATAATATCAGTTTGGTTCAGACAAGGTTGATTCAGGACAAGGTCAGTTCATCTCATTTTAACTTCACTCAGACCATAAACAGTTTAGCTAGCAGTTTCCAAATATTGATTCCAACTGAAACTAAACTAAACTGATCAGTACACCATCTTAAACAAGTGATACGACCATGATATTAGCTTAAAAACACATGGAATTTCTCAGAACATGGTTAAGGCAGGTAGATGAGATTTATCCTAGATCACCAAGGTTAGATGGTCTTAAACAGATCTCCTCTCCAAGCTTTACGCACGGCTGTACAGTATCACAAAGAGAGATGAGGGTTTGGTTCATAACAGAAACTTAACTAGGTCTAGGGCTTAATCAAACTCCCTTACCTTCTGATCTTTCTCAAGAAAACAAACTGAGCCAACTGGTGGATGAATTTCGTTCAGGTTTCTTCTTGATCTTTCTCTTGATTTCACCTTCTTTCTCTCCGATTTTTCCACTGAAATTCTCTCTGTCTTTTTTTTAGCAACCAAAAACGTGCAAGAAGCTAACTGAAGTGGTTATAAAGATGAGGAGGAGTCCAAGCTGAGTGTCTCAGCTTAACACAAAGCAGAAGTAAGCAAGGATAGCTGGCGTCCTGATTTACCACACCCAGCCACCAGTAGCTTCCATTTCCTTCCTTTAAAGAAAGGTTCATATATCATGTACTTCTCACATTATCTGTCCAGCAAGCAAGCAAGCAGGCAGATTGTGCTTGTTATGTGACTTTTGCTGAGAAATCAGGCAGACAACCTGGTGAAGGACCATTGATGATTTATAAGGGATTTTACGAAGCTGGTTGGTAATTTTTGGACAGTTTTCGATTAAAATTTTCTTGACCTTTAAATCTCATCCTGCTTCAACCAAACTCGTCCAGCTTAAATAAAATTCGACCACCATAACTAATACTCCACCAGAACTATCAAGGGAAGTCCTTTCGACCACAATACGATCCCGTCGAGCCATTAGTTCATTGGTTCAATCATTATTTTTATTTATGATCGATTAAACTCGAATCTGACTTATTAAAATTTTCTCGACCAAAATTATATCCACTCGTGAGGGTAATTACACTCTTCCCCCTCAATGGAATTCTTCCCCGAATTCTCAAAACATACAAGTGGACTCTTCACTGGACATCTGGGGTATCTGAGAAGAGGTCTAGGTAGTCATCTCTGAACTTATCTTCACCCTCCCATGTGACTACAACTCTCTGATGCTTGCCCCAAAATACATGAACTTGAGAAATCTCTCTGTTCTTCAATATCTTGACACGACGCTCGCCTTTCTGCAAAGGACCTTCATGATAAGTTAGGTTGGGTTGCAGATTCTCTGGCCGTTGTGGCTTGAACATATTTGGATCCGGAATATGCTTACGCAACATCGATACATGAAATACCGGGTGCATAGGTATATCAGGTGGAAGTTCAAGTCGGTAGTCAACTTCTCCAACTGTAGCAACAATTCTGTACGGACCAATGTAGCAGGTTGCCAGTTTTCCAACCTTCCCAAACAGATCCTTTCCTTTATGGGCAGTTACTTTCAAGAAGACTAGATCAGTCACTGCAACGATGACTTCTCTTCTACCACGGTCAGCATACATCTTCTGGCGGTCTTGGGCTTTCTTCATATTTTCTTGAATTATCCTTACTTTCTCGGCAGTCTCATCTACTATCTCTCGACCAAGGATTCTTCATTGACCAATTCACTCCAACACACTGGTGTTCTACATGGTCGACCATACAGAGCTTCGTACGGTGACATACCGATACTTCAGTGATAGCTGTTGTTGTAGGAGAATTCTATCAGCGGCAAAAAATTATTCCACGGACCATTCCAGTCAAGGATACACAACCTTAACAGATCGTCAAGAGTTCTGATGGTTTGTTCGGTTTGGAAATCGGTTTCTGGATGAAACGCAGTACTCATATATAAGTTAGTACCCAATGATTGTTGGAAGGCTCGCCAAAAATCATCTGTAAAGCTCGGTCTGATACTATATTTTATGGTACTCCATGAAGCTTTACTATTTCTTCCAAGTATAGCTATGCTAAAGTCTCTACTTTGTCTGTAAGTTTCATCAGTAGGAAATGAGCGGACTTGATAAGACGAACTACTACTACCCAAATAACATCATTCCCGCGGCCTGGTGCCCGAGGTAAAGAAGAAACAAAATCCATCGCTACTGCATCCCATTTCCATTCAGGGATTGGTAGACTTTGAAGTAAGGCACCTGGAACTTGGTGTTCAACCTTTATTTGTTAGCAAGTTTGACACTGAGATACCCATACGGCAACATCTCTTTTTATCCCTAGCCAGTGATAATACCTTCTGATATCTCGATACATCTTGGTGCTTCCGGGATGAATGCTTAAGAGAGAAATGGGTGCAGTCTTTAAAATCTCTTCTCGAAGTTCTTCTCCTTTCGGAACGGTTACTCGAGCATTGAGTAACAAGGTTCCATCATTGGCAACTTGATATCCTCTAAATTACCTTCATTAAGATCTTCTCGGATCTTCTTTAGGTTCTCGTCTCTCATCTGTGCTTCTCAGATTCGAGCAAGTAAACTGGCTTGTCTCACTGCTTGTAATCCTAAAGGTTCTCATTCCTCTCCATCCAAGGCAGCCAAACTAATCATATTGAACTTTACTTCGAGATTCTGAAGTTACTATTCAATATCCACATCAACTTTCCTTCGGCTCAAAGCATCAGCAACAATATTTTCTTTTCCTGGATGGTATAGGATCTGCATGTCGCAGTCAGCTACAAACTCCATCCACCGTCTTTGCCTTAGGTTCAAATCAGGTTGATTGAAACGGTACTTAAGGCTTTTATGGTCGGTGAACACCTGGATCTTCTTTCCATATAGATATGATCGCCAAAGCCGAAGAGCAAATACTACTGCGGCCATTTCCAAGTCATGCATTGGATAGTTTACTTCATGTTTTCTTAGTTGTCTTGATGCATAGGTGATTACCTTATCGTCCTGCATCAGCACACAACCTAATCCAACATGAGATGCATCTGTATAGACGGTGTACGGATGGTTAGGTTTAGGCAAAGCTAAGATAGGTGCAGAAGTCAATGCTTGCTTCAGTTTATCAAACGCTTCTTCGGTTTCTGAACTCTATTCATAGGTGACAGCTTTACCAGTCAAACGAGTCAGTGGCTTTGATACGCTTGCGAACCCTTGAACAAAATTTTGGTAATAGCCGGCCAATCCAAGAAAACTCTGAATCTCAATAACAGAAGTCGGACGAGGCCAATCTTTAATAGTAGCGATCATTTCTGGATCAACGGCAACTCCTTGTTCTGATACTCAATGACCTAAGAAGCCAGCTTCTCTTTTCCAAAAATGGCACTTACTAAACTTAGCAAAAAGCTTTTGATCTCGTAACCGCTCAAGGACTAAGCGTAGATGCTTCTCGTGTTCTTCGGCACTTGGGGAATATATGAGAATGTCATCGATAACAAACTCATCCAAATAGTCCCAAAATACGTCGTTCATTAGACGCATGAAAGCAGCTGGGGCGTTTGTAAGACTAAAGGGCATTACTACAAACTCAAAATATCCGTATCGTGCCCTAAAGCCAGTCTTCATGATGTCGGTCTCAGAAATCGGAATTTGGTGATAGCCGGAAGCTAGATCGATCTTTGAAAACCAACTCGCATTTTGTAACTGGTCTAGTAGCTCATCAATTCTTGAAAGTGGGTACTTTTCCTTGATGGCGAAGTCGTTGATTCCCCGATAATCAATGCATAACCGCATGCTTCTGACATTCTTCACGAACAACACGGGTGCTCCCCACGGTGATGAACTTGAACGAATAAAACCCTTCTCTAGAAGATCGGCTAACTGCTGCTTAAACTCAGAAAGCTCGGCCAGTGCCATTCGGTATGGTGCCTTTGCTATTGCTGCTGATCCGGTTCTAAGGTTATACTAAAGGGGTTACTTCACATTGGTTGAAGTCCTTCTAATTCCTTAAACAAATCTTCAAATTCTCTGACCCCTGGAATATCTCCTAGGTTCTACTCTTTTCTCATGTACTACTGGTCCTGTAGTTAAAGTAACTAAGTAGACTTCTTCACTCTGCTCCAGAAGATTTTCAATTCTCAAAGCTGATACTAATGATGCTCCGACGCTCGGTACTATGCCATAGTAAGCTAAAGGGGGTTGGGTATCTCTTTGAAATGTAATCTTCCCTCGACCACAATCGAGGTGAGCTCGATAGCTAGACAGTCAATCCGTTCCTAGTATTACCTCGTACCATTCTAATGAAAGTACTAACAGATGAGCTGGGAACACCATCTCTTGAATAACAATCGAAACTCTTAGATAACAGCCTTCAGTTTCAAGAACTTGACCTCCGGGAGTTAAAACGGGAATACTTAAGTTCACTTTAGTAAAGTCTCTTCAAATCTCAACGCTACTTCAGGAGCTACAAAACTATGTGTTTCTCCCGAATCAAACAGGACATGGGCAGATATACCGCCCACAACCAAAGAACCTAGAGATAATTGACTTCAAGGTGAATTATTCATTCAACAATTTTACGTAACATTTTTAAAAAAATTCAAATAACACTCAATGGTAAGAAAACAAACCTTAGATAGGACCCTTTGGTGGTCCGGATGGTCCTGGTAACTCTAAAGCATAAGCCCTACCGGCTGAAGCCTGACGCTTCGCCGGTGGTAAAGGTAAGGGTGGATTAACTGGTACAACTGGTGGAACTATCGGTGCAGCAGGCTGGAAAGAATGTGTGAGTGGACAAGAAGTCGCATCATGTCCGTGCTCTCCACAAGTAAAAAAAGTGATGTGAGATGGTACCGCTGGTCGGAATTTCCCCATGGTCGAAAAATCTCGCCTAACATGGCCCAGCTGGCCACAATTGAAACAAACTCGGGGTTATAGGTCTTTGTCCTCCCAAACAACCTCCCCGAAAGACTCTACCTCCACGTCCCCTCTGCATAACTGAAGATGTCTGACGCTGGGATGGAACAGATGGACGTCTTGGTGGTGCGGAATTTCTAGCAGAAGCTCTCTCAGCAGCAATGGCTTCCTCAACATTCACCGTACGCTCCACAAGATCAGCAAGTGTATGAAACTCTACTGCCTCGAGTCTGCTCTTGATATCCAGGATAAGTCCCCTAAGAAACTTTCGGATAATCATCAACTCATCTTCCTGGCCGAAGCGTACATACTGCCTGAGACGTTTGAACTAGGCCTCATACCTCTGAACATATAAACTTCCCTGAACTAGCTCCATAAACTTAATCTCCAATCTGTCTCTTTCCTCCGGTGGAAAATACTTTCAAATGAACGCAGTACGGAATTTATCCCAAGTCACCTGGAAATCTCCAAAACTCCTCTCTACACATAACCAGCAATGGATGGCGTCCTTCTCCATATAGTAAACAGCCACGTCCTTCTTGAATTCTACCGGACAACGGGTTGCAACGAAATTTTGTCCAAGATTGTGCAGCCACGCATCAGCTTCAGAGGGATCAGTCCTTCCCTGATAATGCTTCGTCCCCAAGTTCTTCATAATCATAACTATCTTCAGGAAATCCGGATGAGAAGTGGTAGGTATTGGAGCTGGCTGAGCACGTTGTGCATTCAGTGCTTGTTCATGTAAACGGATCATCTCAGCCATCAACTCGAGAATAGCTACCAATGCCGGTTCTGATAGAAATGGTGCAGGTTCTTTTGCGGGTGGGGCTTCAGCATGGAAGTGTGGAATACGGTCAACGGCAACAGCATGTGCGACAGAATGATCAGCAGCATGGGCGGCAGGATAATCAGCAGCATGATCAGCATAATCATGAACAACATCTACCTTGATGTATGTATAGTTCGGATCAGGTGACATAGGCATCGACATCTGAAGTTGAGGGCTATCATACGATCCCTCAGACGGATCAGACTCAATGGTAGTGCAAGAAGGTGTAGCCTCAAATATAGGAGTCTGAAGTGGTGCCGGAGTAGCTTGCGATGAAGAGTCTGAAGACGATAAAATCGGTATCAGTAGATAAGCGCCACCACGTTGTGCCCGTCTGAGTAGCATCTGCAACGAAAGTTCATGGTATGTTTCTACCCAGTTCTATCTATTTCTAAAAGAAGGAACAAACCAGCATATCTTAGTTATCCTTGCAACACATTTTTGACTCGAAAAATATTTGAAACAAAGTTCCATTCAAGCATTGTATAACAATGCTCTGATACGACCTTTGTGACACCCCCGATCGTAGATGACCAGAAATGACACGGTCGATGTTCCCCAAAAGCCGACCCAAGTTTCACGGAAAATATTTCGTTCATTTTGGACTAGCAATTTTAGAACACCGACGCTCCTACCGGATATCGACCAAAGCTTTTCAACCCGACCGAGTAACCGATAGTTAGTTCTTACCAGACAAGGACTAATATCATATTTCTTGTGATTATAAACATCTTTTATAAATTATTTATTTACTTTTAAACATCTTACAAAATGTTATAGTTTTACCCTACGGCTTAACGCCCAACAACGTTTTAAGTAAATATACATGAAAAGATACGTTGCAAGGACAACAAATACTACCGCTGGTTGGCCGTTCCTTCCGTCCAAAAAGAAGAGGTCTCCCAACTAATGGATACCTGCACACACAAAAATGAGTAGTGAGTAACTAGTTTACCCAGTGAATCTAGATCACTACACAAACAATAGTACAATCAAACAATCATCAAAACGTAAACATTAACATACAAGTACTTGAATTATACTTAAATATATTATTCGTCAATGTGAATCTCATTTTATGTATCACTTCCTTGTTACCCGCACTTCATCACTTCAATTATAATTACACTATATATACTAACTCGACAAACCACAAAGGCTAACCGAGAGTAGTGAGTTAGCATTACCATCATCCTCGAACGTATAAATGAACATTCGGGACTGCATCGTCATGCAGTACAATGCCTCCAGGGTGCTACCCCATAATCGTGTCTTCATGACCTTGTTCCATTTGCTAGACCAAGTCACGGTAATGCGGGAATTTAGGAATAGTGATTTAATAATGAGTTATCACTTAATACTTAATTCCATAATTATTTCATAATTAATCCATACATGATTTGTACTTATAATTAGTACTTGAGAAAAAGTACTAAGAGGTCGCGTAACCTCAATGTATACTTTCAAATATTTCTTTAAGTGTTAAGTGTTTACATTAAGTAAACACCACACATTTTCAAAGGATTATGAGACTTTACTGCTTAACTGTTATAATTCTATTCCATTCAATCGCACACACATATGTGATCTAACACCACGTCACCCTAGACTCACCTAGAGATTGGTCTTGAAACTGATTTGGACAAGTCTTGAAACATTCTTGTACTAGGCTGGACGTACCTAAAATAAGCAGTTCGGAAACATGATCATCCATACAAACAATTCAGTTTTGAAGAAGGAGTTTGACTTAGATCTAATCAGCTCGGTTCAGGACATAACTTTGAAATTTATACTAACTCATACTTGATCAGTTCGTGATAGGTTCAGACCGTAAACATCTTGGCTCAGACCGTAAACATATTGGCTCAGACCAGTACTAGACAATATCAAATATGTTCTGTTCAGAACAATAATTTTCTGGCAGTTTGGTTCACTCTAACTACTTAAATGAGTTAAGTTAAAGCTCGGTTCTACTCCTCCTATATCATATCAGTTTGGTTCAGACAAGGTTGATTCAGGACAAGGTCAGTTCATCTCGTTTTAACCTCAGTCAGACCATAAACAGTTTAGCTAGCTGTTTCCAAAGATTCATTCACACCAAAACGAAACTGATCAGTGCACCATCTTAAAACAAGTGATCCAACCATGACCTTATCTTAACAACACATGGAATTTCTCAGAACATGGCTAAGGCAGGTAGATGAATCTTACCCTAGATCACCACGGTTAGATGGTCTTAAACGGATCTCCTCTCCAAGCTTTACACACGGCTGTACTGGATCACAAAGAGATGAGGGTTTGGTTCATAACAGAAGCTGAACTAGGTCTAGGGTTTAATCAAACTCCCTTACCTTCTGATCCTTCTCAAGAAAACAAACTGAGCCAACTGGTGGATAAATTTTGTTCAGGTTTCTTCTTTATCTTTCTCTTGATTTCACCTTCTTTCTCTCGGATTTTTCCACTGAAATTCTCTCTGTTTTTTTTAGCAACCAAAATCGTGCAAGAAGCTAACTGAAGTGGTTATAAAGCTGAGGAGAGTCCAAGCTGAGTTTCTCAGCTTAACACAAAGCAGAAGTGAGCAAGGACAGCTGGCGTCCTGCTTCACCACCACCAGCTTCCATTCTTTCCTTTTAAGAAAGGTTGATCAATCATGTGATTCTCACATGATCTGTTCAGCAAGCAAGCAAGCATGCAGCTTGTGCTTGTCATGTGACTTTTGCTGAGAAATCAGGCAGATAAGGTGGTGAAGGACCATAGATGACTTATAAGGAATTTTAAGAAGCTGGTCGGTAATTTTCGGACAGTTTTCGATTAAAATTTTCTCGAACTTTAAATCTCGTCCTGCTTCAACCAAACTCGTCCACCTTAAATAAAATTCGAACAACATAATTAATACTCGACCAGAACTATCAAGGGAAGTCCTTTCGACCATAATACAATCCCGTCAAGCCATTAATTCATTGGTTCAATCATTATTTTTAATTATGATCGATTAAACTCAAATCTGACTTATTATAATTTTCTCGACCAAAATAATAGCCACTCGTGAGGGTCATTACAGATAGAGCTTAGGATTGTAGAGAGAGATCTGATCAGCTTTACAGAGATGATCTTGAACTCCTTATTTCTTTACTCTATCTTATTTTCATCTATGCAATTTATTCATACTTTCATCATGTCTTTTATTGTCATGTCTGAGTAATTTTGTTGTTAGATTTAGGGTTCTTCAAAGGTACAAATGGTTTGCTAATCATATAATATTGTTAGGGCAATATAATTAGTTCTTCATATGGTTGTTCCTATTGCTAAGTTTAAGACTGATCACCTTAACCTTAGATCCTAGAATTAATTAGCATAATACCTGAACTGTAACTTAGATGAACCAAACTACTAATTACATACACGAGTTGAATTAAGAGCTTAGAGAACTTATCAAACTACATAACCGAATATGTTTAGAAGTAGCATCGATCTTCATCACGTAGTGGCCATCAGTTGAAACTCCGTTAGGACACACGAGATTTGTCTGTCTAAACCATAAGTTTGAGTTCGAGAATTGTACTCCATTAAAACCCCTAATAATAATCTATTAATCTGCATTTCCTATCCTACCTTAGGGTTCCCCTAAGTCTAATTCTTTCCCATCAATCTTAATAACCAAACCTACATTCAAAATCACTATTTACTGTTTTATAAATATTTTCTAGCTTTAATTCGAAAATAAATCTGTTGTGTAATCTTAGAGTCTCTATGGATTCAATTTCTAAGTATTACAGCTGAACCTTTTATTTGAGAGAGTAGGTTTCTCATAGGGTTAATTTGAGAGCACATCAGTAGTCATATCTGGACAAGCGTTTTGTGGCTGCGAGCTAGATTGATCTGTACACCCCCCCCCCCCCCACCCTCCTTCTAGCACCAAACTGTGGGAGCCGAAATTTGCACTGTCGATTTCTGAAATCGGATGAAAGCCAAGAAACCTTAACTTTTCATGAGTTCTCGGATCTCTATTGTGCCTACGACAAGGGATCAAATTATGAATAACAAAACGTGAGATAATCGAATACGAATTTGAGAGTTAAAGGAAAGATCTCATTGAATCGTTTTCGCGTAAGAACGCTGCAATGATACAACAATTTTTAAGAGCTTTGACCATAAGAGCTGTCGGCGAGTTTCCTAGTTCAAACAGCCTATGCTCTAAACCTAGTTTGAGTCGCAGCTCGATAACAAAAAAAAATTGCTAAAATATTTCCAAGTGCTAAGTTTGCTGAGAATTTTCTTGTGTCCCCCTTTTTTGCATCCCCTCGCCTTGGCCTCTTTTATATAACCCTCCAAGGTCGGTCGTCTTTCCTTTTCTGCCCCTGATTCGAGTGTATCGCTTTGAGGAAATCTTCCTTATCTTATCGATCTTCTATGATGATTTGGAAGCTTAACATTCATCTTCTTTTCCATTTATCTTCTGCGAAAATTAGGTATACCGTCATTGTCGTTGGGCTCAATCTCGTATGAAATTGTAAATGGGCCTTTGTTGCGTTTTAGACCTTTTTGGGCAGTTTAGTGACTTTAAGTGTTTTTATGATTTCTTTCGGAGAAATCACTTTCTATAAAAGGTTGGTTTACGCCTCGTTGGTTCCGCAAAATAGTAAAACCGATTGTATAGTTGAGATAGTATCAGTGATGGTCTTGTCCCCCGTTTGCGATGAGAAGTTGAGGCGATCCGGTTGTCTTCTGGTGAGATGAACAAAACCATGAGGTGCTCGGACACAATGTTTTCTTGTTTTCTTTTAACTGGAAGAGAGAAAACACTCCCGCGGTAATTTTAAAACATCAATTCCGTCATGACTGATTTTGACCCCAACATCTTCCATGGCGAATTGCTGAAACCACTTAGGAAAATCAGCCTTCATCTTAGTCTCTGTTACCCAAGTTGTTTCCTCTCGCCCATTACAATCCCAAATAACCTTAACCATCTGCCAGGTCTTTTTCCTGGTCATCATGACTACAATCTGAACCGACCTAGTCTCCAAGGTTAGGTTCATACCTAGATTAGAAGAAATCTCTTGCATGACAATGTCCTGATCTGTTAGACATTTCCTGAGTTGTGAAAGATGGAGCACGTTGAGGAAACCATCCATTTCGGATGGTAAGTCCAACTTGTACGCCACTACTCCAACCCTCTCAATGATCCTGAAAGGACACAAGTGTCTAGGATATAATTTTCTTCCCTCATAAATTCTTATTCAACCCTTTAAGGTAATCATCTTGAGGTACACTATATCATTGACCACAAATTCTAAATTCTTCTTGCATATGTTAGCATAACTCTTTTGGTGATCATGGGGATCCTTCATCTTATCCCGAAGAAACTTGATCTTCTCAATAGTTTCCTCCACAATCTCAGGACCCAACATGTTAAGCTCTCCCACTTGGATCCAGCATAGAGGTGTCATGCATGGCCGCCCATATAAAGCTTCATATGGCGACATGCCTATACTTGTATGGAAATTATTGTTGTAAGAAAACTCCACCAAGGGTAACTGCCTTTCCCAAGAATCACCCCAGTCAAAGACACATGCTTGCAACATATCCTCCAATGTCTGGATGGTCCGTTTCGACTTCCCATCCGTCTATGGATGATAGGTCGTACTCATGTTCACTCTCTTTCCTAAAGCCTTTTGAAAAGCCTCCAAGAAATAAGAAGTGAAACGTGAATCCCGGTACGAGACAATACTATCCAAAACACTATGCAGACGAACAATCTCATCTATGTACTTGCGTACGATCTTGTCCACCCCATCAAACTTCTTGATGGCCAAAAGGTGGGCATATTTGGTTAATCTATCCACCACAACCCATACCGCATCGTTTTTGTTCATGGTTGTGGGAAACCCGGTCATAAAGTCCATTGTGATGTGATCACACTTCCATTCTGGAATAGGTAAGTTCTCAAGTAACCCATTGGGAACCTGATGTTCAGCCTTCATGAGTTGGAAAGTAGGACACTTGGCCACCCACTCGGCCACATCCATCTTCATGCCTACCCAATGCTAATACCTCTTAAGATCCCGGTCATCTTGGTCACTCCCTGATGAATAGAGAATTTAGATGTATGAGCTTCCCTCATAATTCGTCTTTCAATTCTATAACATTGGGGACACTGATCCGTCCATGAACAAATATGGTACCATTGCTCGTAATTTGATACTCCGTCTTGTCGTTCTGAGCAACCTTCTGCAGATTCTCGTCCTGACCTGTGCGATCCAAATTCTGGTAAGTAGGTCGGCCTGATCTGCAGACACCAACCCCAAAGGCTCATTCGTACCAGCCAATGTGTTCAGGTGTAGAATCCGCACCATACCTTGCAATTCGTCTGCCTCCCACTCCGCTGACACATCCGCCCATCTACAACTCAAGGCGTCAGTGACCACATTAGCCTTGCCCGGATGATAGACGAAGTCTACATCATAGACAGAAACAAACTCCATCCACCTCCTCTGCCTTAAGTTCAACTCAGGCTAGGTGAATATATACTTAAGACTTTTGTGGTCTTTAAGTATTTTCACCTTGGCACCATACAAATATGATTGCCAAATCTTCAAGTCGAACCCTACCGCAGCCATTTCCAAATCATGGGTAGGGTTGTCTCCCTCATGTTTCCTCAATTTCCTTGATGCATAGGCAATGACCTTTCCATGCTCTGGCAACACACAACCTAGTCTTGTTATGGACGTGTCGGTGTACAGAACTTAAGGCTGGCCAGCTTTTCGCAGCACAAGGACTGGTGTACTCGTCAACATGTCCATCAAGGCTGTGAAACTCTTCTCACACTCCTTGGACCATGTATGCTTCACATCCTTTACGGTCAACCTCGTCATGGGTTGATCCAAGCTTTCGAACCCTTTCAAAAACTTCCTATAACAACCCGAAAGCCCAAGGAAACTTCCTATCTCCATGGCCTCTTGCGTCAAAGCTAGTCCTGTATGGCCCTAACCTTCTCCGGGTCAACCGAGACACCCTGTTCAAACAAAATATGGCCGAGAAATCCTATCCTATTTTCTAAAAACTACACTTGCTGAGTTTGGCAAAAAGCTTATGCTCCCATAACCGTTCCAACACAGCTCTCAAATGTCTTTCATGGGATTCCTTATCCTTAGAATAAATAAGTATATCATCTATAAAGATGATCACGAACTCATCTAAGAATTACCTGAAATGCTATTCATTAACTTCATGATAGCAGAACGTGCATTAGTCAGACGAATGGCATAACCACAAACTCATAGTGGCCATACCTCTTCCTAAATGCCGGTTTCCTCACATCACTAGGCTCTATTGGGATAAGATGATACCCCAAAGGCAGATTGATCTTGGAAAACCACTTTGTTCCTCTGAGCTAGTATAGCAATTCATTTATCCGAAGTAACGGGTACTTGTTCTTCACAGTAACCATGTTCAACCCTCGATAGTCTATGCACAACCGCAAACTACCATCCTTCTTTTTCACAAAGAGGACTGGTGCTCCCCACAGAAAACTATTTGGCCGTATAAATCCTGATACGTGCTCTAATTACCCTAGAGCTACTTATTACTCTCTCAAATAAGAGATTCAGTTGTTGTACTTAGGGATCAAATCCACAGAGAGCGAGGGAACACAATATATTTGATAATCAACTTAGTTAAGCTTGACAATTAATAAGATTTGAAATAAGTAAATAAGGAAATAGTTGGTTTGTAAACAGGTTAGGAAAAGAGCTAGATCAAGGGTTTTCAAGTAGTGAATTATAATGGATAAAAGCCAAAGGGTTTTCAATCATAGAACACACATTCAATTAGTAAAGATATTATAAGTTATATTTATCCTATGGCTAAGCTCAAAGTCTACAACTTTCGTGTGCAAATTTGGAATCATTGTCGATCGATGGTATGCAAACGACATTGATCGATGGCTTTCTTAGTCAAGAATTGACCAATCAGATTCAATTGGTTCACTTAGAACACTAGACCATTATCTTGATTGTCCCTAGTAATTTACACTCAACATGATTTATTCAGGTAATTATCCTACTTTTGCAGTTGTCAATTATCCTAAGATCAGGGTTCTAGTTAGCTACTCTAGAACACAAGCAATAAGTAAAAATCTATTGATAGATCTAATAATCACCCTAGCAATTCTATTCTTTGGCTAATTCATCAAAACCTTTAGTAAATCCTAAATCTAACAAGGTGACTACTCAAACATAGCTAACCAGAACATAATCATAAACATGAAATAATGCATAAGATAAAGAATATGGATAGAAAATGGGGTTCCAATATAAAGCTTGAAGAAGTATGGATATTCTCCCCAAAAACCCTAAACTACTATGTTTGTTAGGAATAGTATTAATGCTTGCAAAAAGTCATCATTTACATAAAACACTAGCAAAGACCATATAAACTACGTAAAACACGTCTAGGGGCACTCTTGTTATTTCTTTGACGTGGGCTTCAAGTTGGCTACTTTGTGAGTTGGGCTTCTGCGTGTCGACCGTCGATCGACGACAAGATTGCATCATCGATCGATGTAATACCTTGTCTCGACTCGTACTTCGCTGAATTTGACCAGCTACGGGGTTCCTCTCTGTTTGAGATCCATAAACGCTCATATTCTCTACAATGCTCCAAAATGTACATTGACCTGAAAAGACTCTAAAACGCATCCCAGACACATCTAATAGACTCCAAATAGGGCCTAAAACATGGTATAAAAATTGTAAATATTGGGACCTATCAACTCCCCCAGACTTAATATTTTGCTTGTCCTTAGGCAAAACAAAGGTAAACTTGTGGAAGAAGTTTGAAAAAACAGGGACTCACAAAATCTCTAGCTTATCATTATCACCTTTACTATGTTGCAACCACATCAAAAAAGTGTCAATCTAAGAGAAAATTTATATATCTTATCCTAGTATAGCATCCAAATCCATTCTACCAACAACTTAGTAGATATTAGCTTGACTCAACCCTTCAATAACCCCATTTCTTGCATAAAATAAAAGTGCAGGCTTTACCTTCGAAGTATCGGTCAGAAGACACATTGACTCTTACCCCTGCCAGTATCTGGACACAAAGACAGTCTTCTCTGATCTCTTTCTTCCCTCTTTCTCTTGAATCTCTTTATATTATTTTTTAGAAGTCCAATAAATCAATGTTGCTGATATAATCCATCTTGTTCATCTGTATTTTCTCTATTTTTTTATTTTTGACAAAGTTTAGATGAATAATGGGGTCACATGTAATTTACCTACCCCTCGCTTCCACAATGTGTGATCAGAATTAGAATAACATGGTCATCTGTAATGTACCTACCCCTCTGCATCTTTCATGAAATCAACTCCATCTTTTTTTAATAGATGCCTAAGAGAGAGAGAGAAGGGAATCAGAAGCACACATACTTTTATCTTCCAAGACTTGCAAGAGGAATCCGATCCAATGCATGTCAAACCCCAAATCAAGCAAATAAGTCAAATTAGGTGGGAAGTTTGCTTCGGTTCCTTGCTACTTTCTAAGCAAGTGTGATATAGTGACATGATGATCCACTTTGGTATCTCTAGTACTCTCTGCAATCAATAAATCTAGAATGGTTAGATAAATAAGCAAAAAAAATAAATCTAATCATAATCTCCTTCTTAACTCAATAAAAAAACATAAGAATAAAACTCCAAATAGAAAGAAATATCAGTAAACGTCCCGCAGACATAAATAACATTGTCCCTAGTGTTATCCAGTCTCGGTTAGGTGCAAAAAATTAAAACATAAACAAATGTAATGAGGACAATTGAAAATACCAGACTTTGTTACCAGTGTCGATCGATGGTAATGTTATGATGTCGACCGATGGTGATTGGTATCACTCATTGGTTGTGCTCTGTCGTCGACCGATGGCGGTTCCCGATCTTCTTTTTCTGCAAATAAAGATAAATACGAAAATTAGTAAAATCATGAAAATATAAATAAATTTAAAACATACCTAAGAGTGGGTTGCCTCCCACCCAGCGCTTGGTTAGAGTCTTTTAGCTTGACGTTTACGACTGTTTGGACTAAGATGGGGGTAAATTATCAATTGTTGGAAAACAAGTGTCCACATCCTCTTTGCTCATCTGGAACAAGGTACTAACGAACCTTTGTATGGCTTCGTCTTCTCTGATTCTTTGGCTGTTCATGTTCTCCTTGGTGATCTCAATTTGATTCATCCTCTCCAGAAGTTTGTCTATGCATTTGTGTAACCAGCCAATTCTGATGTCTGTATGTTTGGAGATGTCGTCCAATCTCATGGAGATTTCTTCCATCATCATGTCTTGAGACAGATAAACTCTATCAAGTTTATCTTCTAGCAGCTTCTCGGTTACCAGTCTTGGTCGGAATGGTCCACATTGATCGTCGATCCATGGTCGGAAGCGTCCTTTGATCGATGTTCCTTCGTAAGTTTCTTTATATAGTTGTTTTTGAAACAATTGAAGAGTAGAGTCCATCTGTTGCTTCATCTCCTCCATGCATGTAGTTAACAAGCTAATACTGTTGTTAAATGGGTAATACATACCATCAATCCTCTTGTAATATTTATCCATCAACATCTCGAGTGCTCTGTAGATTCCTTGTACCATGGTAGTCAGCTGATGGCTTGGTCTCCTCAAAATTCTCTACTAGTAAATGCAGATGAGTGTAATAACCCATTGCTGCTCTTTGGAGAATCTTTCTCATGTCCTCCTTTGACACGTTGATAATTCTGCCATCTATGTCTCGTGCATTGCCATCTTCATCAATATAAAATCCATACTCATCTCTGGTTCACAACGAAATCTTCTCCTAGATGGATCCTTATAGGATCGTACTCTTCTGCCAGATTAACATCGATCGATAGTATAGGTCCATCGTTGATCGATTTCGCAATTCAGGTTTCATCGGATCCTCTTAAATCTCCAGATTCCTCTAGTTCAAGAGCACGGTACACAATTGTTTCTTCTTCAGATAAGATTTGTCGTAATCTGGGTTAGCCGTATCATGCCCAAGATCAGGGTTGTCATCAATCGATGTCAAACGGTGGGTCTCGATCAATTGTTAGTTGGCATCGTTGACCGATGTCTTAGGCTGTGTATTGATCAATGCTCCATCGTCAGGTTCATTCTCTTGCTCGAAATCGCAGAAATATGTGGGCACAAGTCCTGGTTCATGAACCAAATCAATGAGAGTAGTCTTGGTTCTAGTTTGAACAGGCTCATAGTAGTTATTTTGATCAATAAGAGATAGATACAACCTGTTTGTCTTCATGTTGCATACTGCTCCTACTGTGGCCATGAAAGCTCTTCCAAGTAGCAGGGATGAATGCCACTCCACTTGGACGTCCAAGACATGAAAGTTATAGGAATTAGGGCATCGCCGATTTGCACTTGGAGGTCTTTGACTATGCCTTCTGAATTCACCTTAGAGCAATCCACAAAAGTGAATGAATCATTAGAAGGGTCCACTTTTAAGATTCGCACCTCTTCTATGGTTCTTGGCATAATGCTTACTGAAAACTGGTGTCGCAGAGTGTATGAGGGTATTCATGTCCTTTGATGTTGCAGGGAACCACAAACTTCCTAGGGTCGCTTCTCTTTTTCAACTTGATATTCTACTTTATCTTCTCCCTCAGATGATTGAACATTCTTTCAATGTCCTTATCAGTCTCCTTGGTTTCGTTGAAGGACATCCACAATCTGTGAGTGCAATAAGCTTCCTCAAATGGGGTTTCTAAAGGGATTCTGAGAACTCTCTTGGCAAATATGTCCATCTCTTCCTCACTATATTCCATTTTAAGATGCTTAGGGACCTTCTTCTTTCCTCTAGAATGTCCATCCATAGCTTCCCCAATTACTGTAGGGACTGGTTTATCTGTCTGTTTGGGTTTGGGTAGGGTGGGTTTTGAGTGCCTATTAGCATAAAAAAGAGTCATGTCTATGATTAGCAACCGATATCCTTTTGTTTCGAACTACCTGCGATCGATGGTAGGGTCCGGTTGTCGATCAATGTCTGTCTCTTGACACGATTCCACAGATTCTTCAGGTACCATCGATCGATGGTTAACTTTGGATGTCGATCGATGGTCGTTCGAATAGGGCAGGGGATTATCACGAGTTTCATCCTCTTGCTGCCTAACTTCTTTCAAAACTTTCCAAAAATCATCATATATGATGGCACTGACGCGGTGCTTCTGTCCAGCCTCAGTCTTTTCCTTGATCAAGGATTCTTATCTCCTCACATCTTCACTGCGCTAAACAACTTGATTGTCTAGCTTCTTCACATAGGTATTGAGAGCTTTAAATTTAGTGTTGAGGTTGGCATAGACAACATTAATCTTTCCATTGAAATCCACTATCATCTTCTGCTATCCCTCTAGAACCTTGTCAGTCATGGCTTCAATCTTGTTCTCTTGGGAATCTGATGGGGTGTTCTAATTGTAGGAGGCTCCATAGGTTCAATTGTTATTGTAGGGTCTATGCTGATGTAATTCATTGTTGTATTTACTCCTCTGACCAATGCCATAAGATTTTATGTTGCTCTGGTTCCCATATCTCTAGAATCCATTTCCACCAAAAAAGTTCACATCCTCTTCTTCACCTTTTTCATTTTCAGATCATATAGCTTATACACCTTCTGCGAAAGTAACTTGCTTCTTCAAAAACCTTTGAAAACTGTCCAACTTGGCTTTTACTTCTTTCATCTGATCCTTGGTCTGTGTAGGGACTGATTTCGTCGTCTCATGATCATTGTCTTTGGTGTTGTTGCTAGCTGCCAAATTCTATATCAATCTGGTAGCCTCTTCTACTCCTAGAGCAGAAGTTTCCCTCACTGGCTATGTCTAAAGACATCTGGTATGACAAATCAATACCTCTGAAAAAAGTGCTTAGAATTTGCACTTCATTGAATCAATGGTGTGGACAATCTCTTTGGTAGGATTTGAATCTGATCCAGGAGTTTCTGAAAGACTCTGCAGGCTGCTGTGTGAATGTAGAAATTCTGCTCCTCGAATCCTCAGCTATGGCATCATCAAAGAAATTACGGAGGAAGGCGTTTTTGATGTCTGTCCAGGATGTAAGATATACTGGTGGTAGCTGCTTAAGCCAGTATAAGGCATCTCCAGCAAGTGAATACTTGAAGAGTTTGCATAGAAGGCAGTCCTTAGGAACTTCATTAGCCTTGATGCTCATGATAATGGCCATGAAATGGTGTCTGTGCCACAAGTGTGAAATAGGCTGGCTTCAGCTCAAAATTGTTCCTCTGGAAAGATGGAGGACGAATAGCAGATATGTTGGCATATAATTGATCTGGATGATTGTAGTCAGGTAAAGTATTGGGGTGAGCAGCCTGGGCCTTAGCTGTAGCTTGAGCTATAGCATCTTCTTCTGGTTCAGGGATTAAAATCCTTGACCATCAATTATGTGACGTGTTGCATTATGGAGATGACCATCGAGGTCATAAAGGTCCCCTCTCCCCTTCCTAGTCATGATCAGCATAGCAACCATCTTTTCTCGGGAATCACTGTCGATCGATATATCTCGGTATTGGTGTCAATCGATTTTGGAAGATGGGTGGTGATCGACGAAGAAGTGTTGGCGTCGATTGATGCTTTTCCCTTCTCCTTCTGGATGCTACACTTGATGTCTACTGAGTCTAAGAAAATTAGGTATTTTTCCTTGTTGCTTTTGGTACTGTTGGGAATGCACCTAAAAGACCAAAGAAAAAAAAACTTTGTAAGTAAACTAAAAAGAACACCTAGAGAAAACTTGCAAAAAAATCTAATGACGATCCTTGCTCCCCGAAAACGGCGCCAAATTTGATATGTGCTCAAATTACCCTAGCGATATTGCTTTCTCTCTCAAATAAGAGGTTCGGTTGTAGTACTTAGGGATCGAATCCACAAAGAGTGAGGGCACACAATAGATTTGATAATCAACTTAGTTAAGCTAGACAATTAATAAGACATTAAAATAAGTAAATACGGAAATAGTTGGTTTGTAAGCATGTAAGGAAAATAGCTAGATCTAGGGTTTTCGGGTAGTTGGTGTGTGTCTCATCGCCCACGGGCGACGACACTTAGTAGATTAGATGGTCTCGTTGCCCATGGGGATGGGACATGTTTCGTGTCTCGTCGCCCATAGATGATGAGACATTGAGATGATCTCATCACCAGTGGGAGACGAAACATGTTACATGTCTCATCGCCTGTGGGAGACGATCTTTGGTGATGGTCTCATCACCCATAGGTGACGAGACATGGTGCGTGTCTCGTCACCCATAGGCGATGAGACTTAGAGAGCTTTTCCGAGACCTTTTCCATAAATGTTTCCCAAAAGTTGTCTTACGGAAGATTATCTCATAAATTATACCATGGTGTTTTTCCGCGGAAACTTTCCGAATTTTGTTTGACGGAAGATTGTTTCCTAAAGCTAGTTAATCGCAAAAACCTTCCACAACAACATTTTTTCGATCTTTTCACGCTTGGATAGAAATTCTTCTATTTCTTATCCGGAATGAAGTTTAAGAATTTTTTTCTTGTATAGTTTCATTGATATTTCTAGGTCATATTCGCTTAAGGCACAATTTCTTGGAAGATTTACCCACTGATTTTGCCATGACCAATTTTTACCCCAACAGTTAGCCCCCCAGCTCGTAAGATTTTACGTGTAATTTCTTGCTAGGTAGTGATAGACGTGTTAGGTGGAATCAATGGCTAAAATATCTGTTGGTGAAACCACTTTTGGAATGTTATTAGATTGGGGATTTACCTTATTAAGGCTGCCTATGTACCCTTGTTGAAGGGATCAAGCCTTTCATATTTCGTCTTGGAGTTAAGATTCTTACGACCTTGTTTTCCAGTACGACCTTTACAGTCTAGTTATGTGTCATGTTGAGATTTTCGAGCATGTTGCGGCCCAAAATATTTTTTTTGTTTTGATTTTAAATTTTTGGAATTGTGATCGAGGAAGTAGGACCAAGGGGTCATGTAAATTTGTCCGTGGAAGAAACATTTTCCTTCACTGCGATTTATGAAGAGTTTGCCTTCCAACATTTATTTCGTGTATGTTTAGGGAGGTATATCTCTAGGATATTTGGTACGATTGTTTCCTCATATGTCGTAGTTTATGGGTAAAACGTTGCAGTCTTAAAGTGAGTTGTGGAACATATAGAACTTCGTCACCATACGATAAGTTCATATTTTCATTAACCGTTTGGTTCTTATGACTGAGTCTTGTTATGAAGAATAAATCGTATGATTTCCATTTTTGGGTTAAACAATAATTATTTGCTTATTTGTTACTCGGCATTTTTAGACGGATCACGCATTGTCGTTTGGGCGTTGTGTGATTGGATGGAGCGGTTGTTGCTCAAAGGTTTTTGGCATGGCGTGAAGGCTGTGTTTAGCCGCATAGCTGGGGAAGTTGTAGGTGAAGGATAAGACCACGTCAATTTAGTGTTAGAGTTAAGGTCATTCTAGTTTAGAACTGTCCTTAATGGGGATGCCAAATTCTTGTTCGTGCTTGAAGGGAAGGTTTAACTGGCCAAAGGCCAAATAGTATTCGTCGAGATTGATTGGTAAATGATGAGCTCAAATTACCCCAAGACCAAATCTCTCAAATAAGAGATTGATTGAAGTACTTAAGGATCGTATCCACAGAGACTCGATATCTCACACAATATACTTGAGTTTCAGACTACGCTAGGTCAGATAATATATAGAGTAATAAATAATAAATCAAGTGAATTGATGACTTTGTTGGTCAATGGAAGGATGGGTGCTACTTAGGGTTTTAGGAAAGTTGTTTATAGAAGATAGAAGCTAAAGGTATCAATCCTAGAACTTGATATCTAATTTAAAAGACGACCAGCTCTCAATGCGAGTCTAATCTATTGACTAAGTCCTTGTTCCAACTCTCATATGTGAACTCAGAATGACCGTCGATCGATGCTATTGGACTAGATTCGATCGATGGTTGCTTAATTCAAGCATTACGACCTAATTCGATATGTTCACTAAGTAATAGAACATGCTTTCGCGTGCGCCTAACTATCCGATGATCAGATTTCTAGTTAAATATTCTAGAAGAAAGCAATAAGAACAATCTTTTGAAGGATACAATAAACATCCTAGCAATTCTTTGTTTGGCTAATCCATCAAAACCAAGAAAACCTAAACCTAGCAGATGGATCTACTCAAACATGATATTTATCACAGAAATAATAGATGAATAGATATGAAATATAAAGCACTAATTTTGAAACAAAATCGAAAGGAGTTTGAGAAGGACTTTGAAAGAGTTCCTCCCTTCACTTCTAATTTAAGAACTATGAATAAAATAAAGCATAGAAACCGTAGCCATCAACAATGGCATAGAAAACACATAAATATGGTTTTAGGTCCTCCATGGGTATTTTGGTAATTTATGGTAGCTTATGGGCTTAACTCGGTCTTCAAATATAATCGGTCCGCGTTCTGGCATCACCCTCGATCGCCACCAAGGCTGTGTCATCGATCGACACTCTATCATCTTCTCAACAGCTTGACTCACCCCTCTACTAACCCTATTTCTTGCATAAAATAAAAGTGCAGGCTTTACCTTGGGAGTATCGGTCAGAGGACACATGGACTCTTACCCCTGCAAGTATCTGAACACACAAGCAGTCTTCTCTGATCCCTTTTTTCCCTCTTTTTCTTGAATCTCTATATATTGTTTTTATAAGTCCAATGAATCAATGATGCTGATATAATCCATCTTGTTCATCTGTCTTTTTCTTTTCTCTCTTTTTATTTGTGACAAAGTGTAGGCAAATAATAGGGTCACAGGTAATTTACCTACCCCTCACTTCCACAATATGTGATCATTCCATACTGAATTAGAATAACTGGGTCATCGGTAATGTACCTACCCCTCTTCATCTTTCATGAAATCATCTCCATCTTTTTTTTTATACATGCCAAAGAGAGCGAGAGAATGGAATCAGAAGCACACAGACTTTTACCTTCCAGACCTACAGGAGGAATCCGATCCAATGTATGCCAAACCCCAAAGCAAGCAAATAAGTCGGTATTAGTTTGGAGGTTAGCTTCGGTTCCTTTAAAATTTCTAAGAAAGTGTGATATAGTGGCAGGACGATCCACTTTGGTATCTCTAGTACTCTCTGCAAGCAAAAAGTCTAAGAATGGTGGTACAGAGTGGTTAGTGAACAAGTAAAAATATAAATCTGATCATTATCCCCCTTCTTGACTCAATAAAGTTTTGAAAAACTTATATAGAAATAGCAAATAAAAGTTCAAAACAATAAAGAGCATCAGCGAACCTCCCCAGACACATTGTCCCAAGTGTTGTCCCGTCCTGGTTTGGTTAGGATAAATAAATCATAAGGACAAAATTTAGCAAGGAAAAACGAGATACGTGCTTGCTGATGGTGAACGTCGTTTGACACAATTAAGTGGCGATCGATCGATGCTCGGTTTTCTCTATCGATCGACATTGATCAGGTGTCGGTCGATGCTATGTGTAGACTATCTTCCTCGGATCTTTTTTTAATACCTACAAATAAAATAAATACAAAAATTAATAAACACTGAAAATAAAATCACATTTAAAACTTACCTAACAGTGGATTGCCCCCCACTCAGCGCTTATTTTCGGCAATTAGCTTGACTTTGGAACTCTGATTTAGTCCAAATGAGATTGACAACTTGCTCCAAAATAATTCCCAATGTCCAATATCTTCAGCTTTGCCACACTTTTTGTGAAACCTCCATAGACTCTTCTCCTTTGTCTCTCATCTCAGCAATAAGGATTGCTCTAAGCATTGCAGACGGCTGTGAGAAGCATCTGATGCGCACTCTGAATATTCTTAAACCATCTGAGAAGTGAGGAATCAATGATAACTGAGGACCACCCTTGAACCTTTTTCTCTTCTTCCAGTTCTTCCTCTTTTTTCCCCCAAATTTGACGGATCTCGTGTGGTTGCCTTCATCAAAAATATTTTGGCACACTTCAAACTCATTCTTCTGTGATACACGATGGGTGTTGATCGCTGGTGAAGTGGTAGTGTTGATCGATGCCTGCTTGTTTATGTCATTTGATACTGCTTCTGTGCGGCCTTTGTCGACTTTTCTTGTAAATCTAAACCCTCACTGAGAATCTGTTGCATGCTAATGATCATCAAATACCCC
Source organism: Moricandia moricandioides (assembly GCA_905132885.1). Taxonomy (NCBI): domain Eukaryota; kingdom Viridiplantae; phylum Streptophyta; class Magnoliopsida; order Brassicales; family Brassicaceae; genus Moricandia; species Moricandia moricandioides. The sequence goes on from CAJHQQ010002839.1 coordinate 51,156, forward strand.
ATTGTAGGAGCCTAGGTGAACACTTCTATCTAGCCGGAAAGGAGATTCAGATTCAAATACAGTGCATGGAACCACAATCTTCACAGGATCATGTATCTTTTTCACTCTTTTGTGAAACCCCAACAACTTCATCATCACAGACAGGTGGTCTCAGATGTTCGTGGACAGTAAGGTGTGAGGTCTTAGACACGTGCAATTTTTTCTGAGTCGGTTCCAGCTCAACTGTATATCCTGGCAGCTCGTCCACTGGTGGTAGTCGATTTATGTCAGGGTAGGCGGTGTCTGATCATTATCCCCCTTCTTGACTCAATAAAGTTTTGAAAAACTTATATAGAAATAGCAAATAAAAGTTCAAAACAATAAAGAGCATCAGCAAACCTCCCAAGACACATTGTCCCAAGTGTTGTCCCGTCCTGGTTTGGTTAGGATAAATAAATCATAAGGACAAAATTTAGCAAGGAAAAACGATATACGTGCTTGCTGATGGTGAACGTCGTTTGACACAATTAAGTGGCGATCGATCGATGCTCGGTTTTCTCTATCGATCGACATTGATCAGGTGTCGGTCGATGCTATGTGTAGACTATCTTCCTCGGATCTTTTTTTAATACCTACAAATAAAATAAATACGAAAATTAATAAACACTGAAAATAAAATCACATTTAAAACTTACCTAACAGTGGATTGCCCCCCACTCAGCGCTTATTTTCGGCAATTAGCTTGACTTTGGAACTCTGATTTAGTCCAAATGAGATTGACAACTTGCTCCAAAATAATTCCCAATGTCCAATATCTTCAGCTTTGCCACACTTTTTGTGAAAACCTCCATAGACTCTTCTCCTTTGTCTCTCATCTCAGCAATAAGGAGTGCTCTAAGCATTGCAGACGGCTGTGAGAAGCATCTGCTGCGCACTCTGAATATTCTTAAACCATCTGAGAAGTGAGGAATCAATGATAACTAAGGACCACCCTTGAACCTTTTTCTCTTCTTCCAGTTCTTCCTCTTTTTTCCCCCAAATTTGACGGATCTCGTGTGGTTGCCTTCATCAAAAATATTTTGGCACACTTCAAACTCATTCTTCTGTGATACACGATGGGTGTTGATCGCTGGTGAAGTGGTAGTGTTGATCGATGCCTGCTTGTTTATGTCATTTGATACTGCTTCTGTGCGGCCTTTGTCGACTTTTCTTGTAAATCTAAACCCTCACTGAGAATCTGTTGCATGCTAATGATCATCAAATACCCCATTGTAGGAGCCTAAGTGAACACTTCTATCTAGCCGGAAAGGAGATTCAGATTCAAATACAGTGCATGGAACCACAATCTTCACAGGATCATGTATCATTTTCACTCTTTTGTGAAACCCAACAACTTCATCATCGCAGACAGGTGGTCTCAGATGTTCGTGGACAGTAAGGTGTGAGGTCTTAGACACGTGCAATTTTTTCTCAGTCGGTTCCAGCTCAACTGTATATCCTGGCAGCTCGTCCACTGGTGGTAGTCGATTTATGTCAGGGTAGGCGGTGTCGATTGATAGAATTAGGCGGGTGTCGATCGATTCCACCAATCAATGGCTAAAATATCTGTTGGTGAAACCACTTTTGGAATGTTATTAGATTGGGGATTTACCTTATTAAGGCTGCCTATGTACCCTTGTTGAAGGGATCAAGCCTTTCATATTTCGTCTTGGAGTTAAGATTCTTACGACCTTGTTTCCAGTACGACCTTTACGGTCTAGTTATGTGTCATTGAGGAGATTTTCGAGCATGTTGCGGCCCAAAATATTGTTTTTGTTTTGATTTTAAATTTTTGGAATTGTGATCGAGGAAGTAGGACCAAGGGGTCATGTAAATTTGTCCGTGGAAGAAACATTTTCCTTCACTGCGATTTATGAAGAGTTTTGCCTTCCAAGATTTATTTCGTGTATGTTTAGGGAGGTATATCTCTAGGATATTTGGTACGATTGTTTCCTCATATGTCATAGTTTCATGGGTAAAACGTTGCAGTCTTAAAGTGAGTTGTGGAACATATAGAACTTCGTCACCATACGATAAGTTCATATTTTCATTAACCGTTTGGTTCTTATGACTGAGTCTTGTTATGAAGAATAAATCGTATGATTTCCATTTTTGGGTTAAACAATAATTATTTCCTTAGTTGTTACTCGGCATTTTTAGACGGATCACGCATTGTCGTTTGGGCGTTGTGTGATTGGATGGAGCGGTTGTTGCTCAAAGGTTTTTGGCATGGCGTGAAGGCTGTGTTTAGCCGCATAGCTGGGGAAGTTGTAGGTGAAGGATAAGACCACGTCAATTTAGTGCTAGAGTTAAGGTCATTCTAGTTTAGAACTGTCCTTAATGGGGATGCCAAATTCTTGTTCGTGCTTGAAGGGAAGGTTTAACTGGACAAAGGCCAAATAGTATTCGTCGAGATTGATTGGTAAATGATGAGCTCAATTACCCCAAGACCAAATCTCTCAAATAAGAGATTGATTGAAGTACTTAAGGATCGTATCCACAGAGACTCGATATCTCACACATTAGACATGAGTTTCAGACTACGCTAGGTCAGATAATATATAGAGTAATAAATAATAAAGCAAGTGAATTGATGACTTTGTTGGTCAATGGAAGGATGGGTGCTACTTAGGGTTTTAGGAAAGTTGTTTATAGAAGATAGAAGCTAAAGGTATCAATCCTAGAACTTGATATCTAATTTAAAAGACGACCAGCTCTCAATGCGAGTCTAATCTATTGACTAAGTCCTTGTTCCAACTCTCATATGTGAACTCAGAATGACCGTCGATCGATGCTATTGGACTAGATTCGATCGATGATTGCTTAATTCAAGCATTACGACCTAATTCGATATGTTCACTAAGTAATAGAACATGCTTTCGCGTGCGCCTAACTATCCGATGATCAGATTTCTAGTTAAATATTCTAGAAGAAAGCAATAAGAACAATCTTTTGAAGGATACAATAAACATCCCTAGCAATTCTTTGTTTGGCTAATCCATCAAAACCAAGAAAACCTAAACCTAGCAGATGGATCTACTCAAACATGATATTTATCACAGAAATAATAGATGAATAGATATGAAATATAAAGCAATAATTTTAAAACAAAATCGAAAGGAGTTTGAGAAGGACTTTGAAAGAGTTCCTCCCTTCACTCCTAATCTAAGAACTATGAATAAAATAAAGCATAGAAACTGTAACCATCAACAATGGCATAGAAAACACATAAATATGGTTTTAGGTCCTCCATGGGTATTTTGGTAATTTATGGTAGCTTATGGGCTTAACCGGTCTTCAAATATAATCGGTCCGCATTCTGGCATCACCCTCGATCGCCACCAAGGCTGTGTCATCGATCGACACTCTATCATCTTCTCAACAGCTTGACTCACCCCTCTACTAACCCCATCCTACTGCATAAAAAAAAAAGTGGCAGGCTTAACCTTGCGGCAACACAGTCATTCGGCGATCAGAAGAAACAACAATGTCTGGCTTCACGCAGCCGTACGACCACCAGTGGTACTCTTTGAACCACACACATGCAAGTATGTCCTTCATCATGCACAATACCAACATTGGTCTAGTCCCTCTTCTTTCTTCATATATTCATCCTTTCTTTTCCCTTTCATTTTGTCTTTGAAATCTATCTAGTATCACATAATATGTAGATTCTTTATTGAAAGTCGCAACTTGGAAATACATAATTGATACCTATGTCTCTGTTCTATACTTATTACTTTCTTCTATATCTTCTCTTTTGTATTTTTCTATTGAGCTACAATAGTTTGTCGGCATAATTTTTACTACTGCTTGTTCTATAGGTTAATTATTTACGCTTGTACAGCTGCTTCAACTTACCACGAGCATTGTACAGTTATTCACAATTTTCAGCGATACTAATCCTAGGTGCCCCACAAGACTGTGAATCTATTATACCCATACCCCTCCACTTCCACAATGTGTGTAATGAATCATTTGTACCACTCACTCGTGAACCCATTACTCATTGCAATATAACTTTGCGGGTCTCGAAAAGTGCATAATCATCCAATCTTTTTTTTGAGTGCGTGAGTGAGTCGATAGCGCCATCAGTCAAGACTCGATTCATGAAAGTTCCAGAGATCACTGCGATCATTCTATGTATTTAGCTATACACACTGACACTTAATGAGTAGCGCCCTAGTCACAAGAGTGAGCCGGTAATCAAGGAGAGGGCACAAACATCCGACTGATTTTACACCAACTTTGTATGCCCCAAAGACCCAAAACGCAACAGCGAGAGAAAATTATACGCTCGATTCGCATAAATTGTTGTTGCCGATTTGAGAGGAACGCCCTCTACAGCAAGCAAAGTGTTACCATGGTCAAAATTTCTGAAATGAAATATGATGTTTTGAAGTATAAGGTAAGCTTTGTCGGTTCCTCTTATGAGAACGAAAATCCACTATTCTCTAAGAAGGTAATCTCTATAGGTGTAAACTCTTACTTGCCAAGAGGCCGCAACATCCCATCAGTCTTAAGATTATCGCCCGTGGTATCAAAGTCATCTAGTACTCTCTGGTGCAGTTATAGCGTGAACACAGAGTTACGTTAATACGGAAATGAGATTAGGTGAATAATTCCTGAGATCATATATTCGCGGCCTAGTGAACATTCTTAGTGTAAACTACATATAAAATAAATGGTTTCGTGAAATCATTACAACTTTACTCACCTCCTAGATCTTGACTCAAATAGTACAAATAAAAAAAGTTTTTCAAAAAGCAAAAAAACATTTATAAAGACGCGATTTCAGAAGACATAGACACCACAATATCTACAAGACAGCTTACATTATAGGTCACACCATAAAAGGAGTGGTGATGCCATCACAGTCGCTGGTTATCCTGCCTCTAAGACCACATTATGAATCTACACAAAGATCTATGTATGATGCGCGACTAACACAAACTTTTAGCAGAGTGTAATAGACGTTATATGACGTGGCTATGTAAATTACTAGGAATGCATAAGGTAGCAAAAACAGTGGTAGCAAGGAAATAACGGACTGATTGACACAATTAAGTGGCATATACGTGCTTCGCTAGTCGACTGCACATCAGTGCGCGAATACGTCTTCTCTATGACCCGAATTCAAGTGAAGCGATTGACATTGATCAGGTTGCGGACCGGCGTCGGGTTTTACGATTGCCTACATATTCGTAGTGTGTACATTTGAAGCAACATCTTCCGGTATTGCTCAGGATCTTTCCTGGTGTCTTTTGATTTATATACCGTACTTACTAGATATTAGAAAACTAAATCTATCTGCGG